>JAPWDM010000001.1:116881815-116946815 GCA_035578155.1 Brachynemurus nebulosus | reverse complement strand
TTTCCAGATATTTAAAATATTGAGCGATATTCTAAAGGATGCTCATGCTCATGCTCATGCTCATACTCATGCTTATGCTCATGCTCATGCTCATACTCATACTCTACTTGCTCATACTTACTTTGCTTCATTTGCTTACAATAATTTCGTATACCTTTTCCAACAATTTTTGGGATGACTTTTCGAGAGGGTGTTATTAGTGACCATAAACTTTCAAGATGTTAAATTATCTTATTGCTTACAACAAATACCACCCTATGTTCACTCCAATTGTATTTAAATTTGTTACCTGTTTCACAAGCAACGGTTTCTTTTTGCATACATACAGATAAGTAGGTAACATGCTGCGAACAATACTGCTGATTATTGCCGTACTTGAAAAGTCATCTCATTTAAATATTGAAAAACTATACTTACGTACATAAATTATATACCTACATTTTTTCAAAGTCTGCGTTTTGTAGCAAAATTACTGTTTTGCTACTAAATCATGTAAACCATCAATCTGTTAATGTTTAATTTTAAAAACTAAGCTTGCATATAATTTTAGCCCCATCAGTAACATAAAATTGTAACAATCAATTAACCTATCGGTTCCTTGTTTTATTTAAAATTAACAAGCTTTTCCATAAATAACATTGGAAAATTTTTCGATAGTTAACAATCGAAGATTATGCATTAGAAAAATTTCATACAAATATGCAATACAGTCAAACATACAAATTTCGATGTCCAAATTAATGCAATATTTTACAAAAATAAAACTTTAAAAATTAGGGTAATATTTCTTAAACTCAAAATAATTAATACAGATAAAATAAAAATCTGTCCATTCTTTGATATATTTTAATTTATGTACGTAAGTATAGTTTTTCAATATTTAAATTAGATGACTTTTCAAGTACGGCAATAATCAGCAGTATTGTTCGCAGCATGTTACCTACTTATCTGTATGAATGCAAAAAGAAACCGTTGCTTGTGAAACAGGTAACAAATTTAAATACAATTGGAGTGAACATAGGGTGGTATTTGTTGTAAGCAATAAAATAATTTAACATCTTGAAAGTTTATGGTCACTAATAACATCCTCTCGAAAAGTCATCCCAAAAATTGTTGGAAAAGGTATACGAAAATTATTGTAAGCAAATGAAGCAAAGTAAGTATGAGCAAGTAGAGTATGAGTACGAGCATGAGCATGAGCATGAGCATGAGCATGAGTATGAGCATGAGCATCCTTTAGAATATCGCTCATTGTTCTGTTTCCAACAAGAGTCCCCTAGCCTGTGGCGCACTGTCCGCTAAAAGTATTAGATCATCCGCGAACGCTAGGCAGGAGAGACTGCTGCCTTCAGCCAAGGTATAGCCCGACATTTGTTCTAGAGCGAGAAGGAGCGGTTCGGTAACAAGATTATAAAGTAAAGGGAATAGTGGGTCCCCTTGCTTCACTCCTCGCGCTAGATTTATTGTGGCACTTTCGTTACCACAGTGAATAATAGTGTGCATCACTTTATACGATTCTTCCACGAGCCGCACCACATGCTCGTGGAGCCCCTTTCTACGTAGTGCAGGTCCAATTGACTGGTGGGGTATTCTGTCAAAGGCCTTTGAAATATCTAATTGCACTACGACCAGGCCTTTGTGACTGCTTTTTGCCTGACTAATGACTTCATTTAAGAGGTGCACATTGTTAAAAATACCAGACCCGGGGACGAATCCCTTTTATCTGGTAGTCAATTTTACCACATTTGATAGCTGCTTATTAATAATACCAAAGTAGGTGCGCGCGACAATGCCCGAGATGGTAATGGGCCTATAGCTACTCACATCGTTTGGATCTTTTCCCTTTTTTAGCAGCAATGTGGTTCTGTTTTCATGCCATTTCTTTGAAAAAGTTTGTGAAGCAGTCACTATATTAAACAACTTTGTCAGGACTTTTGCGACAGCCGGTTTATTTATGTCGGATTTTGTAAGGCCATCAATACCCGCTGCCACGTCTCCCTTTATACGGGCAATGCGACCCCTCACTTCTTCTACTGTGATCGGGGGGAGGGAGTCGCTGAGAGCTATGCCATTATCATTAATACTGCCTAGATAAACGTTATTTCTTGAATATGGCTCGCCCCAAATTTTGTTATAATATTCTTTGACATCAACTGCAGAGAGGGATACAGAACTGCAGTCAATGTGGGAGACATTTTCTCTAATACATTTGGCGAGCCGACCTGGATTTTTCTTGAAGAGATCTTGAGTTCTGGCATATATATAACGTCGTTTAGCTCTCTTGCCCTTGCCTCTATTTCGAGGTCTTTTGTCGCGCGTCTTATGACCGCCGGCGCCTAGCGCAATTAAAATTTCATTATAAGCCGAGTCCATCTCGGTTTGTACGTCTAATTTAATATTCTCACTGAGAAGGTGGCTGCCTAGACGGTGAAGTAAGGTACCAGCCTTAAGGAAGGGATCATCTTCATTTAATTCAATCGCTAAGGCCACCTCGATCAGACTCCTTACCCAGACATTGGTGTCGTCGTCGATGATCGCATGCTCAGGTGGCCGATCCTCTTCCTCTGTAACCACGACTGTTGGGACCTCAATAGGCAGTCGTGGCCGGTCATCTATTACCACCGCTTCTTGTGGCAGGTCATCTCCCGGAAGCGAGAGATCAACTTCTGGGTTGTCAGGACGGTTGCGCCTTGCCGCCTGACGCTCATAGGCCCTTTTATCTCTAACTTGTTTGGCGGTTCTGGTACCCAATGCCTCTGAGATGCGTACTGCGATGTTTTTATCATTTGGGTATTGTTCTTCAATTTCTTTCATGGTACGCATCTCTTCATCTGTCCAGGACCCTGCCTTTGGTCCTCTTGTTGCAGGAACCTGCAGAACCGCCCTAGCTGCATTTCTTGTTTCTGGGTGTTCATGCCTTTGATGCTGTGTAAGTGCCCTGGGTGTTAAAAATGCTCTTTGGCAGATTGGACAGTCGTATTGCAAGTGTGCAGCTTCTTTAGGCCCAGGGCACTTGGGCCGTGTTCTACCTACATGTTCTTGGAAAACGTGTTTGATATTAGTCAGATCTTGTTTAAATAAAACTATTAAATTAGCATTATCTCTAAGTAATTGTTTTGGTATGAAACTGTACGTCTGACAAAGATAGAAGACTGAAACATCTTTATGACGCCCCATACTGAGATATGCTCTAATATTATTTTGTTTATCCGTTGCAACATCGTCAAATACAAAAATTGAATTATTTTTTACATCGTCTGGTGCTATAACATCATCATTATCAGAAAAAGTAAAATATCCTAAACCCCTTATTGGTTTGAGAACGCGTTTCAAATACTCATACTTTGGTTGACAGAGTGATTTTGAATAGAGATAAATATTTTCAAAACTTAATTCATTCGGATGTTCTAATAAATTTAATTTAATTAAAAAAAAAAGGCGGATTTAATTTTAGCAAACGCAGCCTGGGATCGAGTTAAATCGTCAGACGCAAAATTTGGTGAAAAAGCTGCTGCGTGGGCAATAACAAACGCCATGAAAGCTAAAGTAAAACTTGGTATGGGTGTGAACAAAAAGGCTACACTCGGTCAAGTGCGAAGAAGTGTACGCGGTACTGTTAAAAAATTAAAACGTGAACCAATTAATAATGCTGTAAAGCTTTCTCTTAAAGCGGCCAAGGTGCAGTTAGGGGTAAAAAAATTAAAACACCACGTATTATTCCAATACCTAAAACGGGTGGTGTTCTACCACTTTTACCAATTTTTGCGGCACTTTCGGCAGCCGGTGCGTTAGCGGGTGGTGCATCAGGAATTGCGAAAGCTATTAATGATGCTAAAGCGGCACAAAAACAGTTGAATGAAAGTGAACGCCATAACCGAACCATGGAGGCTATTGCTATACGTAATGGTCGGGGTTTGTATATAAAACCATATAGAAAAGGATTAGGATTATACTTGCAACCGTATCCAAAAAAACTTATAATGAAATTGCCCGAGCGGGCACTAACAGATAGAGATTTACGTAAATATGTTAAATATTTACCCCATTTTCGTAGAGTATTTATGCGCGATAATTTACCGAAACGTGGACCGTGGTATAATGAATGCGGTATTTTAAATTTAGATAGTTCTACCGGACCTGAACCTGTTACTGGAAAAATGGTAATCAGGTAGATTATTTTGATAGTTTTGGTAATTTAAAACCACCGCTTGAGGTGGCTCGCTACCTTAGTGGAAACAATATTACATACAATTATAATAAATATCAAGATTACAATTCCTATAAATGTGGTCATTTATATTTGGAGTTTCTCTATAATAAATATTACGCTGATGGTGATAAATATTTATAAAAGAAATCAACGCTCACGTATGTTTGTCATTTCGAAAGACGAAGTCATGGCGTTCACATTAACTTTGTCGGGAAATACTTCTATACTCACTGCACACTATTTTCCGGCAATTCAACTTAAAAATCAATATGAGTGTGCTCTATTAGATTTCCAAGTATACAATTCAATTCCTAATGTAACAGCTAAAAATAATCTATTACATTACGGTGATAATGATGTAATATCATTTCCTACCGGCACCTTTGAAATAGATGATTTAGCTACATATATAAACAAAACTATTTACAACAAGTATGGCAATATAATATATAATAACGATAATGATAAACCATACATACATCTAAGGGCTAATAATAACACACTCAAATGCGAAATAATTAGCAATAAAGCTATTGATTTCACTAAACCTAATACGATTGGTTCACTTTTAGGGTTTACTAAACGGATATTGGAACCAAACAAGCTTCACTCATCTAATGAGCCTGTCAGTATTATGAAGGTGAATGCAATACGCATTGAATCTAATATTACGAGTAATGCTTATATGAATGGTATGCTAGCTCACACACTTCACGAATTTTCACCTCTTGTTGCGCCAGGGTATAAAATAGTTGAAGTACCGCGAAATATAATCTATTCACCAGTAACCGTTAGAGAGTTAACATCTCTTTCGCTGAAATTTGTTGATCAAGACGGTGATTTGATGGACTTTCGCGGTGAAACAATCACAGTACGTTTGCATTTGAGACCATGTTAATTTACAATCTGGAGCAACCCGCTGCTAGGCTATATAATAGAGGGTTTTTACAGCCTGAGCTCATTCAGTTGAATACCATTAAACGTAAAGCATTTAAACAACAGCGTATTTCACCTGAACGTTTAGTATTTCTTGAAGCATTGGGTCACAAAGTTAAAAGAAAATGCATTACGAACTTTGAATATCATACATATGCACCCTTTTTACGATCCTTTAAGAATAATGACGAAGTTAGAATATTAATTCAAAACCAGGACTTGTACATTTTACCTAGTGAAAGTTTTATATACATTGAGGGGAAAATTTTAAATAATGAAAATGCCGTTCCAGATATAAAATTGGTTAATAATTGTATTGCCTTTCTATTCGATGAAATTAGATATAAATTAAATGGGGTTGAACTTGAACGTGTTAGATATGTTGGTCTAACATCGACATTGAAAAATTATTTATCGTTAAACGATGGTGAGAGTAAACAATTACTAAACGCTGGTTGGTCGATTGATAATGATTGTACAATAAAATTACCACAATCCAATTTTAACTTTTGCATTCCGCTTAGAAAATTATTGGGATTCGCTGAGGATTATGGCAAAATTATGTTAAACGCAAAGCATGAATTAATTCTTATTCGTGCACGAACTGACAAAGATGTAATTGTTTCAGAATCGGATTCGTTGAAATTTGAAATAAATAAACTCGAATGGCGTGTTCCACATGTAACTGTTTCAGATGAAATTAAATTATCACTGCTAAAATATGTTGAAAAAGCTGAACCTATACAGATTAGTTTTAGAGCGTGGGAAACTTATATTCAACCTGCATTACCCACTACACAACAAAACACTTGGGTTGTAAAAATAACTGCACAGCTAGAAAAACCGCGATATATCATTTTCGCTTTACAGAAAAAGGATAAAAATGTTTCTAAGTTTGATCATTCTGATTTAAATAATTTCAAAGTTTACCTAAATTCACAAGTGTACCCTTATGATGATTTGAATATTAAATTTGATATTAATCAATAATCAGTATGCAATACTTTATGATATGTATACCCGCTTTCAATCCTCATACTATCATCGTTCCAATGAACCGCTCTTAAATTGGAAAAATTTTAAAACTATAGCTCCGATAGTTTTTATCGATTGCTCACATCAAAATGAGTCACTGAAAAGCGGTTCAGTTGATGTTCGTTTAGAATTTAAATGTAATAAAGATATTCCAGCTGGTACGACAGCAATAGCCATTTTAGTTCATGATGTCATTTTCGAATACATTCCACTAACTAACCTGGTTAAAAAGTATACCTAATTACCCCCACCACTTTTAATTATTCTATATAAAGTTGTGGATTGTATGAATAATCTTAGTTCTACGGCGACGATAAAAAATGGCGTTTCTTGACATACAGGGCTATCAAGGAGCTAACAACGAATTTTATTTTAAAGAAGTTGGTATTGCTACAGAATATTCAGATGATATATTACATCTTATATTCGACGCACCGTTTGATTTCAACGAGTTGCCGAAGAAATATCAACGAGTAGCCCGTTGGCTTTGCCGAAATTGGCATGGGATACCTTGGATTTATTCCGTACAAAAAACTTCTTACCATATTGAAACCTATATTAAAGAAGTATGATGTCATATACGTCAAGGGTAGTGAAAAGAAGAAATGGATTTCAAATTTGTTTGATGGTACCGAAAACCAACCGTGGATTCTGAATTTGGAAGAAATATTTGATGTACCGAAGATTTCCATTCTGCGAGATGAATATTATTCAAGACGCTGTATGCTTCATTCAGACAAAATTTGTTCATTAGAAAATTGTATTCTTTTAAAAAATTTTTATATGGAAAATAAATAGATTTTAAGTAATATATATATATATATATATATATATATATATATATATATATATATATATATATATATATATTTAAACAATTTAATATTTTTGTATACATATTCTATAAATAAAATTTAAAAAAAAAATATGTGCGTTTCATTTAATTATTACCCTAAATTCCCCTATTTTTTATAGGAAGAAGTTACTTTCGTTAACCTATAAAAGTATTGACAAAAATCTTATGAAATTTATTATTCTAATTGAAAAGCATATTTCATGATACACCCTGTATAAGAATACACCCATGCATACATGCATTTATACCTGCACCCATGTATACATGCATTTGTATATTATAATTATATCATGTATGTGTGATATAAGTTTTAAGATGATATTCTATAAATTTTTTACCTCAAAACTACTAATTTATAAAAAAATTTAGCAAATCTTAATGCTGTTATAATTTTTATATTAAACAACGTAGTTAAATTATAGTATACATATTAAGAAATAATCTGAGTATTTATTGTACAGTAATATATACGAATTTATTTGCAAACATATTACTTTTTTGCTAATTAAGCAAATATTTTTCCAATGCTGATAAAAGTGATAAATTATTTTAGTTAGATTCTGTTGACATAAAGACTACAATCATTTACTAGTATGTATTTATAAAATTAAAATTAAATAGCGATATACAGAGTGTATACATAACATATTCTTAATATACCACCGGTCAGAAATCTGGACTCTGGAGTCTGGAGTCTGAAGTCATGATTGTGGCTAGCACTTGGTACAGTGCCCCCGCAAAATTTAGCGGCCACCCCTTGGGCTAGGGTATTCCCCACATTTTTGACGTGGTTGTGTACCTTTCGTTTAAAATGACGCAATTAAGGCAAGCGCGTGTTAGGGTCAAGGTTTGCACGTACACAAAATAAGTACAGTACGCTTCAAAAAGTGATAGGATACTTTTTAGCCAGGGGGCCCGCACTTTTGACACCGCAGTGTACCAAAAATTTAAGTACAGTACAGTGTCAAAAGTTTGGGGCCACCCCCGAGTTAGGGTATCCGCACATTTTTGACGCGGTAGTGTACCCCAGCTATCAAGTTGTGACCTAAAATTTAGTCTGCGCATGCGCCGTGTACTTAAATTCAAAAACTACGTTAGTGCTGGCGGGTAATGGGTTAACACAAAACCAAATTGTTATAAGTAAATTGTGATGATGCATAATGGGTTAACATAAATTAATTTGGTTGCTGGTGATGATTACTCATGACTTAGGAATTTCAAGCCCAACAGTATGAGCGCGTGTGGGGGTCAAATGTCAACAACAAATTTTGATACATGTACTTGGTACGTGCCGGGTCAAAGGTCAATCGACATACTAGGTACATACGAATAGTGGATTTACATGATACACCACCCCTGGGGCATAATGCCATGGCCTCCATTAGGCAGGGACTGGGATACGCCCAGTCAGCGCGCATAGGTCTAGAAAACTAGTCCTGTGCTCCCAGTTTACTTTGGGGGTTAGGGCCCCTCCGCACCACTGGTCAGGCCGCGTGATATCTAACACACTTCTAACTGAGCAGGTTAGCACTCGAGCTAAACGCAGCTCACCCGTCGAGACTCACAATCATGAATCTCTAGCCCGCGAACTTGGGTTATTAACCACTGCCACCACGAAACCAAACCTCAATGACCGAGGCGAGCACAAGGCCCGCTGGGCATCTCGGCCCCCATGGTACCGATAAGAGCAATACGGTCAGCTTTCCGGCCCCCAGACAAGCCGGGAACCTCCCAGATTTAACCCCCAAACAGTAGGGCTCTGGTGGGCCCTATCATTCATCGGCTGGACATACTAGGTACAGTGGGACCCCAAACTACACGGTTCTAAACACTGTCAAAAAGTAGTCCGGAAAATTGGGGTTTTACTGTGCTCCTGAACCCGCTCAGCTATCCTACTATAGTTATTTGAATATAATCCAGTTAGATTGCGGATTGTAAAAAATAACTGTACAAAAATTTACACCGCAAATAATAACTAGGGATGTAACGCAACTTTTTTGTCGATACGATACCGATACCAATTATTGTGGTAAATAATCGGCAATACCGATACCGATATCGATGCCCCTAGTAAATAATAAATAAAATTACAGTCGACTCTCGTTAATTCAAACCTGGCATAATTCGAACCTCTCTATTATTCAAAGTTATCACGAGTTCCCTACAAAATCTCTTTATATTTCGAAATAAATGAATACATTTTTATGCACTTGGTAATTCGGACGAAAAAATCATTACTACGTAACAAAACGAAGCGTTAATTCGAATTCATCGGCGTCAAACACTCGACAATTCAAAGTTGCAGAGAGAAAGAGACAGAAAGATTGTAAGTATATTTTGAGACAAGTTCAAGTTCATTCATCGCAACTGCTTAAAAAATTAAAATTGTTACCTGCGATAATTCGAAGCTCTCTATAATTCGTAATATTTTAAGAGTCCCTCGAGTTTCGAATTAACGAGAGTCGGCTGTATATGTACTTCGGGCGTTTATATGCATAAAACTTACCTAAAGGTATATTTAATAGGGACTCGACCTTGTAGGAAGTGTAAAAAAAATGTCAAATCAAAATTCAAAGAAAATATTTATTACACAAAGTAATAAACCGATACATAAAGTCAGTAATTAAAGTTTACTTTTGGCAGATTTTTGTTAAGAAAGTAAAGTTTTTTCAAATTATTTGCAGATAATCTGTTACGCAAATCATTTTGTATGAGGCTTCTGGCTAAAAACTTTTTGATTTTTCGCTTTTCGAACTATGTGACATCGGCCGTATTCTAACAGGCGATACCAATATATCGGCTTGCTCGAAATAATAACTGTCACTTATCTGTAATAAATTTCGTCAACAGAACACAATATGATCACAATAAAATTTGAATAATAAAACAAAGTGCTAACCAACTAACAAAAATATATTTCTTTGTGTTTCCTTCCGAACTAATCATAGCATAGCATAGCATATCGTAGGACATTTGAAGCATAGCTATCAAAATGGTCACTAAAATGCTTTCTGACATTATTACTCGAATAATTTACTGCTAATAAAAATTCAACATTTAAATGACCTTCCGTTTTAATCATTTCAAACTGAATCAAATTTTAATGTCTTAAGTCACATTAGAAAGACCTTCTATCAATTTGTAACCTTAAATTCGAGTCGATAAATATTAAGGAAAATTTAGAAAACAAAGTCTAAAATTCAGTTACTAAAATATTTAATTTTTTTAGCTTGGCTATTTTATAACAATTAGACTTGGGTTATAATTGTATAATTCAAATGGAAACGAAGTTAATTAATTTACGACTTAGTATTCTATTAATCACAGTATCTATTCTATTCCAACTATTTAGGCCATACAGTTAATCCTTTTTTTGTGCGGTGGATAGGGACCGCATAAAAAAAATCGTACAAAAAAAATATATTCAAAAATATCATAAATAGCTATAAAAAATATAATTCGATCCAGATTGTACAAGAAACTTTTTTCATGCGGTTGGTCGGGACCGCATAAAAAAAGTTTCATCGAAAAAACATAACTCAAAACGTTCAAAAAAATACTTAAAAGTCGTTAAAAAATATTTTTATCAAAGAAAGTTATTATAGTAAATGCTTAAGTATCTCACTGTCTCTTGATTTTGATTTATATTATGTATTTAAATAGCCATTTTTTTAAAAACCGCATAAAAGAAATCGCATAAAAAGACGCATAGAAAAAAATCGCACAAAAAAGAACAGCATATAAAAGACTTCAGTTGTACATACATTCACTAATTCTGACTGGCTCGGAGCAAACTAATCCTAGTTATAACCTCACCTTACACTTTTTTGATCAGTGAAGACAAAACGAGCAAGCATTACTACCAGAAGCGCGGATGGAATTTCATCGCTCTTTGGTAAGGAAGTCTTATCAATTTTTGTTATGTGCACCATGGTATGATGCATTTTGTGGCAGATTTTACAAGTATTTTTTGAGCAATTGTGCTTAAAATGGTAAGGGCGTAAGCAATCATATTAATGCTTTTTGTTTTTTATAAATTGAAGTCTCTCTTGAGGGCTTAATTTAATAAATTCAGGACATGAATGTATTGAGTAACCCAAATTGCAGTAGGCATAAATACCAAACGTATTAAAAGCTCTTGACACATGGGTGACCTTTAAATTTTTATTCGGTTTATCGTTACCGTCATTTAAAACTTCATAGGCTGTTGCCCTATGATGTAAAAAGGTTAATAATTCTTTTAACTCAGGGACTTTAGTTGAATCCCGCAGTAATTCCCATGCGGACTTAAATGCCGGGTCGAATCTTTTGCTAATAATGTAAATGAGAATTATGTTCCAATTATCTACAGGAGCTTTTAAAGATTTCGATGATTCGAAACTTTGCTCAAATTGAATTAGAAATTCTTTTAAATTGGCTTTTGTTATAATTAAAAATTGTATTTAAATGATGATTAATAATTACTAATATATTTTCGTACCTGTCTTTTAGAATATCTAAAGCTTTAGTATAATTTTCCTCATTTATAATTAATGAGTTTTGAAAATTTGTTCAAGTATGGATGGTAAAAAAGTGGATATATTGACCAACGACCAGAAAGTTTTGAAAATTCTGTAACATATTGCTTTTCCAAAGAAAAAAGAGGAGCACCAAAATATAGTGTACCTATGTGGTAAACCGACTTTTATAAGATGTGCTTAATGTGGACAATATTTTTGCTTTATACATTTTTATGAATAATATCATTATTGTGTAGATTACAAACCTTAAAATATTGACAATTGTATAGATAAATAAAAATAAATAAAAAGTAAATAAGATTTGTATAGATATATAGAGATAGATTATAATTATAATAATTATAAAATTATAATATAGATTTGTATAAATAGATAGATTTGTCAAGTATGGGGGGGGGGGGATTGCAGTGTATTTTTTCTTTCTAAATTAAGTATTTTAAAGTATATTTTAAGTTTGTAACAATTCATTACTAAAATACGGGGTTCTTTGACCATATTTTTGCTCATTATTAAATTAAGAAGTTAAAATTTTTTCCCAAGTTAATATTAACAAAGGGTGTATTTATGCAACAAGAAATAAACTGGTGTGATATAAAATATATTAATTAAAAATTCTTTAATTTACACGTAACAGTCTCCTCTTTTACCCAAAAATACCTGATAAAATAAGGGGTTAGGGGGGGGTGAAACCCCAATGATTTTATAACTTTAATTTTGGTATAATAATAAAGATATTAGAGTGCCATTTACAAATATATATAGTTTCCCGACCGAAGCTCTTACCATTTCCAAGATATTTAAGAAAAATGAAAAAAAATCTAATTTTCAGGGGTGAGTTTCACCGCTTATGGGCACGAACGAAATATGGCTTTGGATTAGTTTTAATAAGGTCTACAATCCACTAAAGTTTCAACAATTTTTGAGAGATACAGTTGGATACCTTTCCTTGTCAGTAAAAAAATTTTTTTATCCCAAATGAAACATTAATGTTTCAAAAGTGACAAGACTTAGCGCCTTGAAACAAAGTCCATTATTTGATTTAATTATTATTCTAATATAAAAAAAAAAATTCAAAAAAATTCCCGAATTTAAAATATGGAAAAATGAGCGGTAAGTTTTAAAAATTGTTAAATTTTGTAAAATTCATGTATCTGTTTTTAATAACAAAAATGAATATTGCAGGAAAACTAAAACGTTCGTATTTCTAGCTATCATGGCAATATATTACCCATTTAGTAGCTAATAACATATAAGAGTTAAAAAATTTTCCCGGTTAAATTTTTTTACAAACGGCAGCCAAATTTTTTTTTTCTAACCATAAAAGCACTTATCTGTATGAAATATTTATATTTAGGTGAAAATTTTCGGAAAACGACTTGCCGTATTGTTTTGATTACTATAGCATTGGATTGCCTATTGAATAAGAAATAACCCGTAAAAATTTTAACTATTTTCGGTCTATCGTTTTTTTGGAATATTAGAAGAAAAAAAATTTATGAAAAAATAAAATTTTATGAAAATACATTATTATTTATTTTGGACCCTTTTGAGGCTCAAAGACACTGAAGGACAATTTTGATTCCCCATTTATTTTTTCCCGATCCATTAGTATTCGTACAAAATGTAGTCAAGGTCCATTCAACCTTTTATTCTGGAAGATTTTTGGGACCCTAGGACCCTGGAGCACAATTTGAATTTTACCTTCATTTTTTCCTTATTCTAATAGTATTTAAGCAAAATTAGGAGGTCATTTCCCACAATTTACTTTGAATCCTTTCTGGGATCCGAGGATCCGGGAGGATAATTTCAACCTGACGTTCATTTTTCTGGAATCTCAATAATATTAGAGCAAAATTTGAGCTTTATCTGGGTGCCTGGACACATAAGCATTTTGGGAAATGAAATCGCAGACAAGGCCACAGAATAAACACATACAAGAGGATCCGTGATTATACATAGTAACAAAAGAAGACCTATTAAATAACTGCAGAATACAAATAGACATAAATAGAACACAAAAATGGTTGGAAATCCTTCCAGCCACAAATAAATTAAGACAAATAAAATACACTATTTGGGAAATAACAGAAAATATGAAGTAGTACTCTCACGGTTAAGGACAGAACACTGTGCTATAACACATTCGTACATTTTACGAAGAAGCAACCAACCGCATTGTGATACCTGCAGAACACCAACCACAGTCAAGCACATACTACTAATATGTAAAAAATATGAGCAATATCGAAAATTAGTAAACTTATCTGCAAAATTTGAAGACCTACTTGGAAACAATTCAGAAAACTTAAAAAAATTATTCTCTTTCACGACAGCCACTAAAATAATAAACCAACTCTAAAAAAAAGGACAATCATATTAAAACTAAGGAACATAGTACCTATTTACAAGTGTAACGTAGAGTTTGATCGTTGACCGAATTGGCCCCCTTCACAATGACCCACGTTTCAACACGCGCCCGGCCTACTCCGTTCGCACACAAAATTTATTACTTGTAAGGTTCAAATTTGCCGCGGAAACTATTTGTAATAATGTTGTAATAAATTTATTAATTATAATCCTTATGTGTATTTTTATTTGAAATCCTGATTAAAATTTTTTTTATTAAAAAGAAAAAAAATGAAATCATGTATGAGTTTAAATGGGTTAATTGTAATGCTATGTGTGAGTTTATTGCAAAAAAAAATAATATATGTTGGCAACAGTTGACAGTTACCCTAATGTTAATTCTCGAATCGAACAATTGAACATGTGTTATGTACTGAAATTGGTGAAGTTTATTTAGTAGTAGTAGTATTTTATTGTTTTACCAAAGGTATACAATTTTTTACAATGGTTGACAGAGTTTAATTTTTTTTTTTTTTTTTTTTTTTAATTTTAAGAGATAAAACTTTAAGAATAAATTGTTATTAACAAATTATAACCTATTTGTATGTTTTAGTGTTTTACATTTTATAATATATAGTAGATAGTTTTTTTTTTTTTTGTTTTTTTTTTTTTTTTTTTTTTTTTTTTGTTTTTTTGTTTTTTTTTTGTTTTTTTTTTTTTTTTTTAAGACCATTATTTAATTATATGGACCAAAATATAATTATTATAACAACAAGATAATAACAAGATAAATTTAGTAATAACAACAAGACGGCTGGGCTAAAATCCATCCTTCACGTCCCCGTTCGTGCCCGGCGGGCAACTGTTAGTTTCGGCTAGCAGGCTGACGAGGCTTTGGAATTTTTTTCGACGAGGACGAACGTCGTATGACCGGCAGAGATATCCACCGTATGAGAGAAACACCACCGTCTGATTGTGCAATAGCTTCTCGCCCGGATGTCTGGCAACAGTTCGTGTGCGTTTAGTATCCGTATGTGTGTGATTTTCAAAGTCGTGAGTCGTGTTCCGCCCAGTCGATTGGTGATATTTTTATGCTGTGATTTGTGGTAGTCTGATCTGTGATAGATTTCGTCCTGTGATATTATTGTTTTTACTCTTTATAGTGTACACTGGGTTGTGCACACTAGTGTTACACATCTGTGATATATATTTACTGTGATACGTCTTGATCTTTGTCTTTGTTATTTCGACGGGTAGGAATGTGGTACTCGAGGCACTCTTTCGCTGTATGAGTCGATGTCTAACCGAACAGCTTGAGCGAGCTCGCCCAGTTAGTAGACGTCGTCGTCCCTCATATGGATGCGGTTCTGGGCGTCGATGTGGCCGCTTCCGCCCCGTCGGAATGGTGAAGACAGTCTTGGTCAGATTTTGTCTGTGATACTCTGTGGCATTGTCTTGTTCCCTGTAGCCCCGATTCGGACGAACGTCGCTGAGTCAAGTACCGGTCTCCCGTATAAGTTGAACCCCGGCGTCTGACTGAAAGGTTGTAAGTTACTCACTTAGTAAGCAGACGTCACTTGTTCCTTACACGGATGAGTTCCTATGAGTTGACGAAGCCGTTTCGGAATTGTCGGAGTTATGCAGACCAGGATCGTGTCAGAGAGCAATTAATTCGACTGGAACTTATGTGATATTGCTGTTTTATTTTTTAATCAAAGTTTGCGTTGTTTGTTTTTAATCGCCGTGTGCTTGTTTTAACTTTTTTATCCTTTGTTATGCCACCAGTGAGCTCTTTACACCCGTGGCGGTATTTTTTTAATTCTTCTTGTTTCGTGTCGTCTTTTTTTGCATTGATTATTTGTGAAATTGCTCCGCACCACTGACTTTTGTGTCTGTACCAGTGGTGTGAAGAACGTAATTTTGCCCATTTGAGGACAGGACACTACATCTTATCGCCTAGTGCGTCATGTCCTGCCTTAACCGAGCGTTTCACTAGACCCTGGGATGGCAGGGTCTGCCCGTTATTTTGTTTTAATTTATGTGTTTGTCCGTTGTCTATTGCATTTATGTGTCCCTGTCTGTTCTGTGTATATTTTATTTCCACTGTTTATGGCGGCGCATGCCCTTAGTAGGCGATGCCGCCGGGTGCTGCTGACCGCGCCATCCACCGGCAGAAGTACCCCAATTTTAATAAAAAAAAAAAACAACAAGACAAATTTAATAATAACAAGATAAATTAGTAATAACAAGAATGTTATAATAAGAAGATAAATTAGTAATAGCAAGAATGCCAATAAATTAGTAAATAGAATCTACAATATATAACAAAAGTAACAAGAACATTAAAATAAGTAAAAGAGGGGGATTTTACAATATTGACTGCCTAATTTCAAAACATGAGTTGATGAATTTGTACGTTTTGTCAAACTCAATTTCATTGTTTATATTTAATATCATACAATCAAAATGCACATCGTTGTCGCCTAATTCTTCTCTTATCGGAGTATATAGTGGGCATTCTCTTATGATATGTTGGAGTGTTTCTTCCCCGTTTGAGCATAGCGGACAAATTTCAGCTGTGTTTATTTTGAAATTTAAATATTTAGTGTAAATGGATATTTCTTTATCTTCTTGTACTCTTAGTTGACTTATTAGTCTTATTTTGTCTAAGGATCGATTTAATTTAATGTATTCTTCCACATTTGGATCAAATTTTAGATATTTGTAAATGGTGCTGTATGTCGATGCCTGCATTCGTTCCCAATCTATGGTTATCATTCTCTGTTTATGATAATTTATTACTTTGTTGAAGGAACTTTGAGCTTGTTGTACGTCTTGACTTTGCCACAAATTTGAGAATTCTAAATCCAGATATTTTCTAAGTTGTGTCACCCAGTTTATTTTCATTCTGGTAGCCAATGTATTATTATCTAGGTCTAATTGTCTTAGATAGCAAATTTTTGGTATTCTGTACCCTGGCATTTTTAACAAATGTATCCACCATCTGTACATTTTTTTGATGACTTCTAGTTCTAGGCTAACTAATCCCATCTCTAATCTTACTATGTAATTCGGTACATTTCGCCTCCAGCACATAAGATTTTTAAAAAACCCTACTTGTACTTTTTCAATGTCTTCTAAAAAATTGATCGCCCAACTTTCAGCTCCATACATTAGAACAGATGTCACCATAGACTTATACAGAGTAATTTTTCCTTCCCACGTTTGAATTTTTGATCGTGTCAAAAGGTTTCTTACTACTGCTGAGGCTCTTATGCTTTTACTAACCATTTCTTTAGCTGCTTCAGCATTGCTACCAGATGTCGAGAAGGTGATTCCTAAGTATGTATATTTTTTAACAATTTCTATTTCTTCTTCCTTGTAATAAAATTTGTATTTGTTATATCGTATATTACCTTTGTGGAAAATTAATACTTTGGTTTTATTAGTATTTACTGTTAAAGAATTTTCGTCGCAGTATTTTCCTAGTGTCATTAGTAACTTTTGAAGGCCGAAATGCGTGTCTGAAATAAGAACCAAATCATCTGCATAAGCTAAAACCATAATGTTATTGTTAGAATCAACATCAATTCCTGTGCATTTATTTAGTTTTAGGTATTTTTCTAGATCATTGATGTAAAGAGAAAATAAGGTAGCACTAAGACTTTCTCCTTGCATTATTCCAATATTAAGTTTGACATATTCTGTTTGTTCATTGTCACTTTTTCTTATACATATTTTTGCTTTTTCATATAAATTTTTAATGATTCTAATAATTTTTGAGCTTAGTCCAGAGTTTAGTAGTTTATGTAGCATTTTTTGGTGATTTATTGAATCGAATGCACATCGAAAGTCAATAAATGCTGCAAATAGTTTTCTACGTGGTAGCCTTAATTGTAGATTGATAATAGACTTCATTGTATAAATATTATCTACACAACTTCTTGCTTTTCTAAAACCACTTTGAAATTCAGAAAATACTTGACTACTTTCACACCAAGTTTGTATTCGTTCATTAATAATTTGTGTGAAAATTTTAGTTATAGTATTTATTAGAGCTATGGTTCTATAGTTTGTTGGATCTGTTGTCTCGCCTTTCTTATAGACCATCATACATACGGCTTTTCCCCACGAATCTGGCACATATTCTGTATCAAATGTAATTTTAAATAGGTTCAGTAAATAATTTAAACTACTGTTGGTTAGATTTATCCAAAATTCATTAGGTATCTTTTCTATTCCGGGAGCTTTGTTCTTTTTACATTTTCCTAGAATTTTTTTTAATTCTGTTAAAAAGATGGGTTTATCAAGATAAGGATGTAAGCAATCGAAATAGTTAAAGTCTTCATATATTGTATTTTTTGGCTGGTTATTTTCCAGAAAATTTTCCCATTCGTATATGTTTACATCATTTATTTTTTTGTAAGGGCCTTTAAATTGTCTTACGGCTTTCCAAAATTCTGTAGAGTTTTTAACATTATCTAATTTTATCTTGATATTTTCCGCAAATAATCTCTTTGCATTATCAATTGTTTCTTTATATTCATTTTTATTTTGTCTGTATTGTGACACAGAGACTTTACTGAAATTTTCTTGTCTCCATATTTTTAATTTTTTTTTTACGTCATTCTTCTTTGCTATACATGCTGCGTTAAACCATGGTTTACTTTTCCTTATATTATTTCCGTTTATAAAGGTTTTCTTCATTTGTAGCTCTTCTGCCGTTTCATAAACTATTTTAACAAGAGTGTCATAGTTTTCTTGTTTGCCTTCATTGTATAGTACGTGTATTTTTTCATCCATTTTATTCTGATATTGAATTTTTTTTTCCTCATTCCACATAAACTTTTCCACTGCATATTTCGTACCATTTTCTGGATTACTTGACTTAGTGAATAAATTTTTTATTGTGATGCTTATAGGAAAATGGTCTGAGTGTTGCACATATTGTTGTACATTCATTCTTTCTAACAAACATTGTTGTAAATTATTAATCCATATATAATCTATAATACTTGCACCGTTAGGTCCGATAAAAGTGTAATTTGCGGGTCTATCTCCAGCAATTCTTCCATTCAGCACTAAGAAATCATTACCCTCCATGACATTAACCAGCTCCCGTCCATTTTTGTCAGTGTTAGTCGCATTTGTGATTCTATCTGGGTATAATTTGGGCCCTAATCCATTATCTTCATCGAATGAATTTAAATTTCCAATGTAACAGTTAAAATCACCGCCAATTATGACTGGGTTATTTTTATCTATTTTATCCAATACATAGTTTAATTCTTCTAAACAATCATTAAATATTTTCGATGGTGAGAAATAAACGACTCCGATTGTGCATTTATTGCTGTTATCAAACTCTAATTTAGTAAAAATCATCAACTCTGAAACATAAATAATATCAATTTTAAAATATAACGTATTTTTAATTAATAGTAAAATACCCCCTGATGCTCGTCCTTTAGTGTGTGTTTTTACCGCTGGACTATGAAAACAGTGATATTCCTTGAATTCGATTTCAATTTTTTCTATGTTTGAAGTATGCCATGTTTCTGTAATTCCTATGATTTCATAATTATTCAGGTTTTCTTTTTTTTGCATTAAATTTGATAATCCATGACAATTCCAGAATATAAATGCACTGTCGCTTAGTTTTTTGTACCTATTTTCATCTGTTTTATTTCGGGTTTATTAATCGCAGAATTTTCTATAAACTTGCTTGCTTCGTGATGTGCTCTTACAGTCTTTATGTTTTCTTCTGTTTCTTCACATACCTGTAATTCTTTAGGTGATCTTTCCTTCTTTTTCTTTACTTCTTGTTTCAGTTTTCCTACTTCGATACTATCATCCATTTCTTCTGACGACGGTTCTAATAATCTCTTTTTGTTCGAACGTTGTTCTCGTTGATTTTTTTCTAGTCGTTTTTCTTTATATTTTGCTCGTATTTCGGCAGGTAAATCTTCGTTTATAAATATTTGCGTGCCTTTTAATTTTCGGCGTGCATTATATAGTGATTGCTTTAATTTGTAATTTGACATTACTACCTTTACCGGTCGGTCTTTCACGTTTTTCTTTCCAATCCGAAAAATTTCTTCGATTTCCATTTCTTCACATTTAATTTGTAAATTGTTGTTGAAAATATTTAAAATTTCTTTTTCCAATGAGCTATCAGTTAAATTTTCACTTATACCAAAAATAACTAAGTTTTTTCTGTTTATTTTTCTTTCTAAAAAACTTATTGTCTTTTGTTGTTTCTGTACCACCATTTTTAGATTTTTATTTTCTGTTTGAATGTTTTGACAGTATTCGCGTAGTTCTTTAAGTTCATTTTTGATACTTGCTTCTGATTCCTCTATTTTTTTTATTATTGTTTCTACCATTTTTTCCATTTTTCTGTTTTTAATTTGTACTATAATATTTCTAGTTTGTTTTTAATATCCACTGTTTTATTTTATATAAAATTATATTCCACCGTAACTGTCAATATTGTTTATTCAAAACAAAAACAAAACAAAAAAATTGCCGCGTTAATTATTTTCCTTTGGCGCCAACTGAATTACAGATATTTAGGTTAGATGCTCACTTGTTTAATTTTAGATTTATTTCTATTTATTATTATTTTTGTTCATTTTTTTTCATTCATTATTTAATACCCATTCTAGATTTAATAATTATTACGCACGAGTTTTACTTTTCACAAAATTTATAATAATAATAATTATTAAAAATCACTTGACATGAATTTTTTGTGTCTTATCTCTATCAGCTCAGGCTGCCAACCTGGTGAAGTTTATTTTAATACTAAAAATAAAAATATAAAAGTTTTGAGAAGTGACAATTTTGTTGTATTTAATTATTACAGTAAGTATAGTCCACTTACACCAGTTTGTTTCGAACTTAATTAAATTGTGATTATTCGTAGTTGTTTCTGATACGATGATTTTTAAACCCCACAAGATCAAAATTTTGTGTGCTGAGAAACGAATACCAAATTTCGTAAGTAAAAAAAATCAGTTGTTGATATAGTTTAACTTTTATTAACAAAATAAATTTAATTTTAACAGAAAACAAAAAAAAATACTCTAACAATGCTCAATTTCGTGTTGAAGTAGATGGCTTTATTTCCCGGTATGATTTGATTACAACCCCGGAGACAAGTTATCTTTACGATGATTGATGAGCAAAGAGAGTGAATTTGTACCTCCAACATCCAAGGTGAATTCCGAGTTGGTTTCATCTAGAGGGCGACGTGACATTCGAATTCCAGTGATTGCGCTAAATGATTCTGGTTACGTAATAGCAAGTGGCAAAATAAACAAATAAATGATAATACAATTGTTGTGATTGCTACAATAATAAAAAAAAAATAATTAAACTTATTATTTTGTGAAGTGTGTTTTTAAAATGATTTAAACAACGTTTGAAAATGAAACAAAATGTACGAAATCAAAGTGATTACGTTACATTCAACCACTTCGTCGCGAAAAATCACGTCGCCCCTCGATTGAAACCATTACTGTCGCCTTTTTATATACGGTTTGAGATGCTCCGTATGCGACTGAGTAACTGCGCCAGTATCTGGATCTTCTAATTCCACTGTTACAGAAGTCAGGAATTTTGTGATTTTTCGCGGGCCGACATAGCGAGCTGTCATTTTCCGCGACTGATCGATGGCGGTCACTGGCGCGTGGTTATGTACCAGCACGAGTTGGTTGACGTGATATGGCTGACCAGGTGAGTATCGCTGTTCAAAATGCTTCTTTCGGCGGCGTATACTATGTTCTAAAACCTGGTGGATTTCTTCCTTAGACGGCGGATCTTGAACTGAAACCAAAGAAGAAAGATCCCAGATGTTATCGATGGGCCTCAACATTTCGCGCTCGAGGAATATGCTGGCTGGAGTGCATCCTGTGCCTTCATGGACTGAATTGTTCATACTGAAAGCCATAAACTTGAGATGAATGAATGAATGCTGTAGGTGGGTCGGGATTCAGAGCTCCCGTTGCACGTAGGCCACCAAATACGGGCCCATTGTACCCCACGGCATCCAAGAGGGACTAGCTAGTGCCCAGTACCTCATAGAAACTCAGGATTGCACTACAGTCTGCAGTCCTGATGTCCTCGGAACTCTGTATTGGAGATCCCAGATACTTGCATCTCAAGGATGACAATACTTCACAAGAGCATAGAACATGGGACGAAGATTCGTCCTCCAAGCCGCACCTTCGGCAGAGAGGACTTTCCACTAATCCCATGATATGCAGGTGCTTTCTCAGGACGTTGTGCCCCGTGAGTATACCTGTTAAACGGCTCAGCTGTACCCTGCTTAGAGATAGTAATTCCTTTCTCCGTTTTAAACTGGGCAGTACTATAAGCTCTCGGGCCTGTCTGGCCGTTTTACACACTTCCCAGAGATGGGCGTGCTGCCTTTTAGCCCAGTCATCCACAGCACACCTCACTTTCTGGAATGATATTTCTAGGGCCGGCTCTGGACCTATTAAAGGTTGAGTCGAGCCTCGTCTAGCTAAATCATCTGCTCTCTCATTTCCATCTATTCCCGTATGGCCTGGTACCCATACCAAGGTCACTGGGCAATGGACCGAGAGTTGATCCAACGTTTCTTGGCACTCGTGCACCAATCTTGACGTTGTCTTAGCGTCATTAAGGGCGTTGAGAGCAGCCTGGCTGTCCGAGCACATGCTTACGCGATGTCCCTTCCAGCCGGGCCTACTTTGTATCAATTTCGCACAGGCTGAAATGGCAAACACTTCAGCCTGGAAAACCGTTGATTCTTTTCCCAAGGGGTAGATTAGTCGGGTTCGGTGTCCGAAAACGCCCGCACCTGTACCTTCCGCCATCTTGGACCCGTCGGTATACCAGACTAGTCCTCTGACGGCTGTTGGGAGAGCATTACTTTCCCACTCCTCCCTGGATGGAATGATCACATGATAGTTGTGATCCAAATTATATTCGGGCTTCATCGTGTCACTTACTATTTGAGTGATGTCAAGCGACTTCTGAAGCCCAGATAAAGCGGCCGAATGCCCTTGCCCAGGATGTTTGAAAGACCAACACCCGTTACTCCAGAGTCTGTAGGCGCACAGCCTGGCCTGCCTCTGCACCTCTAAATGGAGCGGATACAGTCCCGTCAGCGCCTCCAGAGCGACCAGCGGCGTTGTGCGCATCGCTCCCGTGATGTCCAAGCACGTTAATCTTTGAATTTTATTCAGTTTTGACCTAGCACTGGCTGTTTCAGTACCAGGCCACCAAACCAAGGAAGCAAAGGTAAGCGAAGGCCTAACGATTGTTGTATAGAGCCAATAAACCATTTTTGGTTTAAGGCCCTATCTGGCCCCAACAACTCTTCGGCAGGCCCAAAAAGTGCTGCAGGCCTTAGCTACCTTGTTTTCAATGTGCTCCTTCCAGGTTAGCCGAGCATCGAGAGTAACTCCCAGATACTTGACCAATCCCGAAAATGCCAACCGTTTCCCAAAAAAGAGCGGCTCGAAAATACCATCGAGCCTCCTCTTCCTTGTAAAGACAACAAGGTCGGTCTTCCCAGGATTAAATGTTAGATCGACCTCTCTGCACCACCGTTCCACGATGCCAAGTGCTGTCTCCATGAGACCAGCTACTGTGTCTGGAAAACGTCCGACGGACATAATACATATGTCATCAGCGTATCCCTGCGCATAAATACCAATATTACTGAGCGTGATGACTAGCTCATCTACCACCAGGCACCAAAGAAGTGGGGAAAGGACCCCTCCTTGTGGGCAGCCCCTTGGTGTTTTAACCTTGAAGGTGCAGTCGTTTAAACAGGCGACCGCTTGCCGCCCCTCAAGGGAAGCCATTATCCATCGGGTCAATGTATTATCGACCCCATGTTGACCTAGTCCTCTACAAATAGAGTCCAGGGAAGTGAAATTGAAAGCGCCCTCTATATCCAAGAAAGTGGACATAGCCAATTCCTTTTGATCTAGCGTCTTCTCCAGCCGCACAACCAGCTGGTTACTTATATTACCTTACCCCTTATATATCAAACCATGTAATTAATTATTCAGTTCGATATTATTATCCATCGTAAACGGACGTGTTTATTGTTAAATAATTATTTATGATTATTAATAATAAAAAACATTGTTGTGTTTGCATATTGGTATAAAGGTTATTGTACAATAATTTATATTCTAATTTTTGCAGTGCTTAGTCAGCAATTACTTAACTTTTTTTAATATTTTTCTTTTTTCCTTTTTATTGTTATTGCTCAGTATGCTTACTGGGCAATATTTTTGTGTAATACTTAATAACCTAGTTATAGTGAACTAATTAAGTGTATTATTATTGAATCAGTCAGTGGCGGTTCAGATAATGTAACAAGCAGATATATTTATCTACCAGTTGCATCAAATAAGCCTAAATCACTGTTCGATGAATTAAATGAAGTAAACAGCGATCAACAGTTAGCTGGTACATCAGCCATTAGCAAAATAAGGGATAGAGTTTCTAATTACAAAAGCCAAACCGAAAAATTTGAACAGGAAAAACAGAATGCTATACGAAGATTAAGCCCTTCGTCGCAGGCCTCTATTCCAGATAATGACCAATCGAATAACAAATCGGCCATGTAATAATACAATAGTCAGTCAAAAACCCAATTGGCAAGGAGACAGCTTTATTGTAGTATCCCGTAAAAAAGAGAGAAGTCCAGATGCTGAACAGAGAAGAGTTAAACAGAAGGAAAATTTGGAAACGAAGGTCACTACCAACAATCGCTTTGAAATTCTCTAAAGGGTTTCTCAAGATCCAGATATACCAACCGAAAGCTTGTCTAAAGATAAAATACCCGTGTCGCAGCATCTGCATAACATAGCGAATTTCCAAATATTGGGCACTGGTCGATCTCATCTAAGACCTGTATCCATTTAAAATAGTTTAGCTTTCTAACAGTGAAACAATTCAATTTCAAAATCAGTTCTGTAGTTAATTTTTGGCACTTTTGGGTCCTCTGGACCCTAACCGATCTCATATAGTGTAGCACATATCCATTTAATAATATAGTATTAGATTACATAACTATAGTTTTCGATTTTTTTTCTAGGTATGCAAATATATATAAATTATATTTTCTCTATAAGGAGGAACGGAATACAAAAATTTTCTTTCTATACCGTACTCTTAAAAGATCTGGCTAATTTTAACTTAAAAAGATGAAGCAGAGCTATTGTTATTATAACACATACATACATATTGAATAACTAACTAGCACTTGTTTTATCTAGAAAAGAATTGCTAAAACGATGAAGCATTTATTGTAAAAAATTCAACAAATTTTTTAATTTTTCTCAAAAGTTAATTCACTTAGAACAATGTTTTAAAAGCTTATCTTACGCAATTTTTTACGCTCTTTCCGATGGTGTATAAAAAATTTAAGAAATTTTGGAATTCTGGCCAAACTTTGCAAAAAATCATTAAAAGTGGCGAAAAATGACCGAAAAACCTACTTCTGGGTATTCGACGTGTCTGGCTGACGAACTTAGCCGAGCCAATCCGGATTCCAGCTCGCATCCCAAATTTCATAAGCATTTAAACGGTTCGTTCGAGAGTTATCGTGCACGCACATAAATACACACACACACACATATATATATATATATATATATATATATATATATATAAATTTTAGTGAAGTAGATTTTCAGGTTCTAGAGGCTCCAAAACAAATTTCTGTCATAGTCCCGGCCTTACGTTTTGCCATAAAAGCTGCTGTAATAGCTAAATTTCCAGAATGGAAATTTGCTAAAAGAACCTGTGCTACCTATTTTTGTAACAAATGTTATTAATTTTAAATCATTTGAGCGGGAATTAAATTCGAATGACTTTCCTAATAAGTGCTTGTTTAAAGTTATGAATAAATAAATAAAAATTATACCAGTAGATGTTTCTACATACCGCGCGTTGATCATATATTTTAAATCACGTAACGTAAATTATTACACTCATCGCTTAAGACAAGAAGTACCTTTTCGGGTTGTTTTGAGGAATTTTCATCACTCCACCACACAAGAAGAAATAACCGCTGATCTTGCCGAACTTGGATATGTTGTAGAAAACGTATCCAATATAAAACATGCTAAAACCAAAGAACCTCTACCTTTGTTCTTTATTGATCTGAAGAATAATGAAAACAACAGATCAATTTACCAGGTCATAAAAATGGGAAATAAAATTGTAAAATTGAACCACCTAATAAAAAAGGGAAATTCCGCAATGTAAAAGATGCCAGAGATTTGGTCACACCCAAAACAACTGTGGACGTATTTATAGATGTGTAAAGTGTACTGGAAATCATCAGACAAGTGCGTGCGAGAAAAAGAGCAGAGATATCCCTGCTGTTTGTGTTAACTGTGGTGAGAACCATCCAGCAAATTATAAAGGTTGTATCTTTTACAAAAAACTTTACCCTACATTGAGAAGAAAGCAGCCTAGTAAATCCAACTTGATCTCACGAGTTCCATCTCCGAACTACGTGAGAGAAAACTTCACCTATGCACAAGCAGTTGGAGATTTGCCCTCCACTAACATTACTGAAGCCGCCACTGAACATAATACAAACCAAGATTTAATCGCTTTTATGAAGCAGTCATTTTCGGAGCTGAAAGAAATGTTTCGAGACCTTATGAAACAAAATAGCGTGATGGTTAATCTATTAACAGCGCTGGTTGCTAAGATGAAATAAAATGGCTCTATCCATAAATATCATTTTATGGAATGCAAATGGCTTATTAACTTGAAACATTCCTTCAAGACCATGACATAGATATTGTCCTAATATCTGAAACGAGATTCACTCAGACAAGTTATCTTAAAATAAGAAACTGTACTGTGTATAATACGAAACATCCTAGTGGTAGAGGCCACATTAAAAACAGCTTAAAGCATCACGTTCTACAAAAACATAATGAAGAATACCTTCAAGCAACAAGTGTAGTGGTGGAAGATTTGATTGGACCAATAACTTTTTCCGCTGTGTATTGTCCTCCAATATATGCAATCAGCCAGGATTTGTTTCAAAATTTTTTCAACATCCTTGAAAATCGATTTATCTCAGGCGGTGACTACAATGTTAAGCACACGCATTGTGGTTCTAGGCTTATCAACCCTAAAGGTAGAAATCTTCTAAAAGTTATTGGTGAAAGCAATCTGAATCATCTATCTACGGGTGAACCAACTTATTGCCAATCTGACTTAAATAAAATTCCAGATTTGTATGACCTATTTGTTACGAAAATTATGTCTAGTAGATACATGGAGACTTATCATCGGATCATTCACCTGTTCTCCTTACAGTTAGCACAAAATTAATCCATAAAGCGAAAACAACTGTCCTGTTCAACAAGCATACAGACTGGGATTACTTTCGAAATTATATTGACAACAAAATTACCTTAAAAACATCCTTAAAGTCAGAATTAGAATTAGATCAAGCAGTGCTAAATTTCACTAAAATCATTCAATCTGCTGCTTGTGAGTCCACTCCAGACATTGTTAATAATTCAGGTGCCAAAGTTACCTCATCAGTTACAATTAAGGATTTGATTTTAGAAAAACGGAGGCTAAGAAGAATATGGCAACAAACTAGGCTTCCAGGAGACAAAAATCGTTTTGATAGAATATCCCAAAAGTTAAAGCGATTACTGAACAAATTAAAACAGGATGCTATTGAAGATTATCTCGAAAATCTTTGTCCAACTGTAGCACCTGACTACTCCCTCTGGAAAGCTACTAAGCACATTAAACAGCCAATACCACCACTTCGTTGAAATAATGGAAGCTGGGTAAAAAGTGCACGAGAAAAAGCAGAACTTTTTGCTGAAACTTTATTTGAAGTTGTCAACCCAATCACTTAAATATCGAAGAAACTCAACTTTTAGAAGCATCTTCAGAGCCAATTGTCCCAATTGAACCTATTTCGTCAAAGGAAATTAAAAGATTGATCTTGAATGAACTAAATATAAAGAAAGCTCCTGGTTATGATCTTGTCACAGTTAGGATTCTAAGACAATTGCCTAATAAAGGTATTATGTAAATCATCTTAATACAAAAATCGGGGAAGCCAGTAAATGAGGTGACATCGTACAGACCAATCAGTTTACTCCCCGTTTTATCCAAAATGTTCGAAAAGTTATTTCTCAGAAGACTGCATCGAGTCCTCGATGACCTTAAAATTATTTCAGATCAACAGTTTGGTTTTCGCGCAAAACATTCAACCGTCGAACAAGTTCATCGTGTAGTCAATACGATCAACCGTTCTTTTCAAGAAAAAAAGTATTGTACAGCTGCTTTTCTCGACGTGAGTCAAGCATTTGATAAAGTACGGCATACTGGTTTATTATATAAATTAAGAAAAATATTCCTGAATCATTTTACTTAATACTGAAATCTTATTTTTCAGATCGTTACTTTCATGTAAAGTTTTAGAGTGAAATATCAGAAATGTTTCCAGTTCGTTCCGATGTACCACAAGGTAGTGTTCTAGGGCCTGTTCTTTACCTTATATATACTGCAGAATTGCCGGTTGATGAAGAAAATACTACTGCAACATTTGCTGATGACACTGCTGTACTAGCTACTGATGAAGATCCAAATATTGCATCACAAAAGTTAAAATCTAGCTTGCGTCGAATACAGCAATGGTTGCATAAATGGCGTATTCGAGTAAATGAAACGAAATCAGTGCAAGTTACATTTACTATGAGAAAAGGAACCCACCCTGCAGTTAGTTTGAATGATGTGGTGTTACTATTAGCTACTGAATTATGCATCTAGATAGAAAACTAACATGGCGTAAGCATATTTGGACTAAACGCAAGCAACTAAATGTTAAATTTTCTAAGTACTATTGGCTTCTAGGTCGTAAATCAAATTTGTCTTTAAGAATCAAAGTGCTAGTTTATAAAAGTGTTATCAAACCAGTATGGACTTATGGTATTCAACTTTGGGCTACTGCTAGTGTTAGCAATATTGAGATATTACAACGTTTTCAATCTAAAGTGCTACGACCCATTAGTGCTTCCCCGTGGTACGTACGTAACGATGACATACATCGCAGTCTTCAAATGCCCACAGTGCGTGAGGAAATAGTACGGTACAGTGATAAATACATTCATCGCCTAGAAAATCACCCTAATGTGTGTGCCCTTAACCTACTTGACAATAGTGACTCTTTGTATAGACTCAATAGACTCAATAGACAGAATATTTTAGAATTAAGATATAAAATTATTTAACTTTTAATGAATAGTATATTATATTTAGCATATAATTTATTTTGAGTGATTGCCAGTGGGTAATCGCCATTCCTGTTATGTTCTATCATCGCTCGATTTATAGTTCTATTTAGAACTGATAATCGATAAACAAGGATGTTAAAAAAAATAAAAATTAATTATTGTATATTTATGTATCTCTAACTATATCATACTATGTAAATAATTATTGTATATACTACTTACAATTAGTGCTATACGCACTTATGTACTGTGTGATATGACCATAGTTGTTAAAAACACAGTTAAAATAAATATATACTGTGTGAGTTTTTCGAGAGTTGTCATTTTTATTACAGCCAAACCGTTGATTTAATCGAAAAATTGTTCAAATAAAAGTTGTAGCCACTGGCGGGGGACATTGATTGATATACTTCGGAGCTTTATAGCTCTTGTTGTTTTCGAGTTACAATACAAACTTACCTTTTTTTAAATGGAATAGTATACTTATTTGTTGATACAAATTATTCTATAAAGCAACAGAAACAAAAAATCAAAAAATAAAAATTTTTGTCTTAAGTTTTTTTTTTTCAAATTTTAAACTTTCGCGCTTAAAAGTGATTTATTTAAGAAAAATTGGTGAGTTTAAGAGAGCCTAGTTCAAACAAGCCTCATAATTACTAAAGAAAGTAGCTAAGCGGTAATGGTATTTATGCTAGATAGATGGCTATCTATGTAGTTAACAACTCGTAAAACTCGTGTTTCCAGGTGGGTAAAACAGAAATTTTTAACTGATTTGAATGATATCATCTGTCATGCAGAAACATATTTCTATATTTCTATATTTTGCATATTTACTTTCGAAAAAAATTATTACATTGGTTTGCGTAATTTTAATTTTAGGTTCGTTATTTAAAAATAATAATGGTTTTTAATTTTAAAAAAATTATTTTTTAGGCCAGTGTGATATGAATTATTGTCAAGTTATGTTCGCAATTTTAAGCAAGGTATTCAAATAGTATACTATCTGTTGATTCATCGTTGAGTTATGGATACTTTGCTTTCTATACTTTTATAAAAAAAAGTTGAGTAAGTGGGTTCCTGCAACAGTCAGAAAAGTCTATCTAAAACCTCAAGTCACGTACAAAAAATCTAGCTCAAAACAGCAATGTGAACCAGATCTGCTGAACCTGGAAAAAGGCAACGATTTAAATGTAATTTGTACAAATAGTTGGAATTCCAATGATATCGATGTTGACAATGATAACGTGAATGAAGAAATCGCCAGTGGCAACGTTGGCAATGATGACGTCCACTAGGTCGAAAACGCGGCGCGGCGCAGTTCCGCTCTCGGAGATAAATACATCTGAATAAATGCTATAAGAGTCAATTAAAGATAATTTACTGTTGAGAGGTTTACTTTGTGAAATTTCATTTTAAATATTAAAAATATTTAAAGTTTCAATTACTTTGTCAATTTCACTAGAATTGAGTAGAATTTACTAAACGCGTTTTCAATCTCGCGACCATCATCAGAGTAATTGAAGAAATGTATGTGGGAGTGTAATAAATACTCTTAAAAATGAATTTGGGAAAAACCCGTCATTATACTATTTCATATGAAATAGGCTGTACAATAACGTACCTGAAAGACGATGTTGATAAACCAGTTTTGAATAATAGAGATAATTATTTTTATCTGTGTAAGGTAAAAATTTTTAACCAATATGTTTAAGAATAAAGGAGGGGTGTACAAAATGTTAAAGTAAAGTTAAACTTTAACATTTTGGACACCCCTCCTTTATTCTTAAACATATTGGTTAAAAATTTTCTACCTTACACAGATAAAAATAATTATCTCTATTATTCAAAACTGGTTTATCAACATCGTCTTTCAGGTACGTTATTGTACAGCCTATTTCATATGAAATAGTATAATGACGGGTTTTTCCCAAATTCATTTTTAAGAGTATTTATTACACTCCTGAAGTTCGGTTGCCAATTTGACGAGTACGTATGATTATAGGGTTAAATTAAAAATTAATGTGTATTTATTTAACAAAAGCGTATGTTATCATTTTAAATACTAATTCTATACAATTTATGTAAGTAATTTTTGTTCAACGTTAAAAAAAATTCATGAGACAATGCCTGTAATGTTAGCACTCAGAACGGAAATTATACATAAGGTAATTATTTTTATTTAATTTAAATGTGTTTTATAAATATTATCAGTGATCACACGCATGTGGGATTACTGATCGCGATCGGCCTCTATGGTTATTCTGGCTATTTTCAGATGCTGAAAATAGCGTTTATTCTTTTTAACTTTATTCAACGTTAAAAAAAAATTCTAGAGATAATGCCTGTAATGTTAGCACTCAGAACGGAAATTATACATAAGGTAATTATTTTTATTTATATTAAATGTGTTTTACAGTAAATACTACAAAACACAAATTTGATATATATTATCAGTGATCACACGCATGTGGGATCACTGATCGCGATCGGCCTCTATGATTATTATGGCTATTTTCAGATGCTGAAAACGTGGATCGTAAAGTGTTAAGAAAGAAAATTTATATAATACTCTTGATTGGTAGAAATGTCCTGGTCATTGACAGAAAAAGTGCTTTCAAATATTGCTTCTACCACAAAATCGGTTTAGGTTCTCGCATTAGCTGCTGAGGTAATTTTATGAAAATCTTACTAATTAAAAGGGGTAGATGCCTCACTTCTACAATATGGCCGGATAATTTGTTTTTAATTTAATACAGGAAATTATAAAAGAAAAATGAGAAACTGAACACTCTGTATCTTGCAAAATAAGTGTTTTCATACCTGGTTTTATATGAACTTTTTTTTAAATAAAAAACCTATTAAAATCATCTATTAACAGTCACCTATTAAAATCTTTCGCACTAATTCACTAACATCCTGTGTATATATGTGTTTATACCACAGAACATAGTGTATAGAACACTGTCTATACACTTATATTCAAAGATATATTAATTACATTCTGTGGTATTCTAATGATTATATTCTATACATACTTATGGAATTGTGTATGGAAATCTTCGGACCCATAAAAAATACCACAATTTGTCGCCCCCCAAAAATCTGCCGCCCTAGGTTACAGCCTACTTAACCTATGTAGAAAACAGGCGTTGATCAGAAGTAAAAAATACTTTTTAAAGTAGATTCTAGTCGTCAATGGCGTCATGGCGCTGCTCGGAAACTTTCTCGAGATTAAAACTTTTGTAGATGTTTATAGTACTTTTTTCCATTTGTGGCCCTTTAATTAATTTGTAGTTAACAATTAAAATTTAACACTGAAGTAAGCCGGAAACGATCATGAAAAATTTCTCATTATATTTATCCTATATTCCAGAAATCTGTTTCCATCCTTTATGATTATGTTTTGTTAAGATGGCTTGCATAATGTGTAATTTTTTTTTTTGTGTAAAAAATAAACTTTTGATATAATTGAAAATGTTGCATTTCTTATGAATCTTACGTCCCTATCCCAAAATAGCTATGTGATATACAGTGTGTGTCACCTTGTTAGACGTGTATAATCGATAAACCAATGAACATATTATAGGGGTGTGCCATTTTAATCGACACACCAACATCTCCGTTGGTAAGCCAAATACAACAAAACTTGTTTAGACAAAAGTCTTTCAGAACAATGGAGGTCATCTAACTACTATAACTTTGACCTTGGAGTAAGCTCTCAAGGTCATTTAACGATCAGTAACTTTTTTTTAAATAGGAACCCCCATTTTTGACGCCGGGTTCGAAAAGAGAAGAAAATTTTACATCTGAAATCATAGTTTATAATTTGTTGGAGTGACCTGCAAAAGGTCAAATCAGGGTTACCGAATATGAATTCAGAGTTAAAATTTCAGAGTTGAATATGAATTCTGAGTTAAAAGGAAAATTTAGGAAAGCTGTGTTTAATTGACAGTATTTTTCTCATAAAAATTTCATACGGTGTTTTTCTTCGCAGATAACCATATAGTGTTATTTTTCATAAGATCCGTTGAAATAAAATTAAAAAATGACACGAAATATCAGCTAAAAATATTAAAAATTATCGGATGAGAAATAGAATATTAGAATAGAAATAGAATTTTATTACTACATCAACATAAAAATGTAGTTAACACTTTTTTCCAAAAGTTTATTTGCATCAATTTTTTCAACATTTGATAACTCCAACAAATAATAAACTATAATTTCAGACGTAAAATTTTCTGCTCTTTTCGAAACCGGCGTCAAAAATACGAGTTCCTATTTAAAAAAAAATTACTTTTAAATGACGTTGAAAGTTTACTCCCTCCCAAATCAAAGTTATTAATACAATCACGTAACCCCTATTGTTCTGAACAAATTTTTTCTAAACATTTTTTTTTTGTGTATTTGCATTACCAACGCAGATATTCGAGTGCGTCGATCAAAATGGCCCAATCTGTATATAGACGGAATGTATCAATGAATAAATGAAGCCACAAGATACACCAAGATACGACCAACTGCTATTTTGTAATATTATAATCAGTGCCTTAGGTAATCGTGGTTTCCGTAGTAACAATTGAAGTGCCTTGTAATTATTTTCAAAATATAATATGGATAATACTCTTTTTTTCAAATTATTTTTAATTTGAAAAGAGAGTGCTGAAATACTAACAATAACGGAAGAATTTGCAATTCTAACAATAAAAACGATGATATCAATATAATGCCGAAATTTTACGATCCAGAAAGTAATTGGTGATAGGTGTAAAGGGCCCGCCATGTTGCAAAAATAAGAGAGTAACGAAAATCATAATGATATTACAACAACAATAATGACAACAACAATTAAAAAAATACACCTGTCGCAGCATCTGGCATAACATAGCGAATTTCCCAAAATCAATTTAATATGTTTTACAAAAATAAAATTTTCAAAATGCTACGAAATAATAGTCAATATTAGTGTTTTTTAAGTCTATTTTTCAACTACCCTCATCACTTTTTTTTACCCAACATTCAACTCTTTGAAGTTTACTGCTTGTCGACAGGAAACATAATAACATGCTAAATAACATTATTTTTAACAAAAATAATGTTACTTAAAAATGTTAGCACAACAGAAATCAAACGAACATGCTAGCGAACAATGTTAGCGAACTGTGTTAGCTAGCAATGTTCGCCTCAGTGTGTACCCGAAGTATAAGCAAGAATACTGGTAGCAAGAACTTGAAAACTCTATTTTGAGAGATGGAGGAAATTCATAAATGAAAAAATTACTCAAGGAACGCCACGGTCTAGTGGCGACTTTGAGTATCGAAGTGATAGAGGGAGTACAGGTATATATTCACTGTATATGAAAATTAAGCCAAAAAAGGGTTAAAGTGTTGACTAATATGGCGGTTAAACAAGATTTAATTTAAAATTTTTCTATATTTACTGATGTTTTTTTTTGGGGGGGGGGGCACTGCTGCCGGTGGATGGCGCGGTCAGCAGCACCCGGCGGCATCGCCAACTAAGGGCATGCGCCGCCAAAACGAGAAATAAAAAAAAAACATACACAAAATAGACAGGAACACATAAATGCAATAGACAACGAACAAACATACACAAATAAAAAACCAACGATGAGCCCTGCCATCCCAGGACTTAAAGACAGCGGACAGTCCTTGTTGAAGGTACGATAAGTACTAGACAAAGCGTCCGGTCACCAAGGCCTGAAGACCATCGCTGCGTGTTTACACCCCCGGGGTGTAAAGGGCCCCGAGGTGGAGGAACCCGACTAGAAACTTACAAACGACTAGAATAAATCTCACTAAAGGTATCACAAGTAATACTTATTGCGTCACTGGGAGGCCATGGGCCGACCAGTGAAGCAATAAGGAGTTAAAACAATACCGCTGTAGAGCCATAACAACAGGCCTACAGCGGTATAACAAAATATCACAGATAATAAAAAAAATAAACAAGTGATGTACTCTTCAGGTGTAAAAGGCCTTCGGTGGTACATCGATAAAAAACAATAACAAAAATAACGGAACATGTATAAATAACGAAGTACCACTAAGGGTGTAAAAGGCCCTTAGTGGCATAACAAAACACTAAAAGTACCCTGCCAGACCAGCTGGAACAGGGTATAGTCAATAAATAAATAAATAAATACGTAAGACGTACACAGAGCATTTTTAACACATAAATTAAAATAAAGCAAAGCTGAAAATAAAATTTAAAATAGCGGGGGAGAAAAAAAGAGACGACTTGTAAAATCTGAGATGTTATGCCCCTAAAGTCTTTGAAGAAGATGCGAATTTCGGAGAAATTCAAGCATCTTTCTTTCAGAGACGGCATCATAAGCAAGTGCTTCGGCTACATTGTTCGGGAGCTGAAACCTCTGGTGCAATGGCTCAAAGGTCACACATTCCTCAACTATATGCCTCACGGTCAGCGCCGTCCCGCAGGCGGCGCACCTTGGCTGATCCTCACCGGCGAGAAGATGACGATGTATTAACGTCGTGTGGCCCAAGCGTAAACGTGTCAGGGCCACACTCTCTCGCCGGCTCAGATTTACAGATGCCGGAGTTCTTCAGACCTCAAGTTTCACCTGCCTGAGCTTAGCCGTGAGGTTGTTCTACTCACGTTGCCATTTCTGATCAATCGCGGTTCGTATGCTCACTCTCAGATCCTCTGGGCGTATGGCAATGTCCTGTGGCTCACCGACTTCGGCTGCATGACGTGCTGCCTGGTCGGCGAGTTCATTGCCAGGTATCCCTACATGTCCGGGTATCCAGAAGAAGGTGATAGACTTCTGGCGGAGCATGCAGAGATACGTCAGGATGTTCTGCACCTGTGGATCGATGGTATGAGAGTGGCAGATCGCTTGCAACGCGCTCAACGAGTCGGAACAAATGAAGAATGCGCTGTCTTCCGATGTTTGACAGAATCGGAGGGCTTTCAAAATAGCAAATAATTCTGCAGTATACTCAGTGGCCTGGGGAGAAAGTGACCAAGCGTGAGGATCGTCACGAATGACGATGGCACTTCCAACACCCGTAGCTGTTTTGGAACCATCTGTGTATAAGCAAAGAGAGTCAAATTCGCTAATGATCTCATAAAAGCGGGATCGATATTCGAATGAACTGGTTTCCTCCTTGTTGAGACCAGTCAGGTCGAAACGACACCTTACTTTAGGGGTCAGCCAAGGAGGTACTTCCATAGGACGTTTGGGAAGTACCTTGGCGAACTGTAAGTGCAGACTCTTTAATAACTCCTGCGTTCGAACGGCCACTGGAACAGGAATATGGTGAACAGGATCTAAGAGTAGAAGCGCAGACGCCCGGGCGGAGGAGTAAGCAATACTGCCGTAATCAATCCTAGTGAGAACTAGCGATTGATACAGGCGAAGCAACGACTCCCGGCCCGCACCCCACGATGCACCAGCCAAGCACTTAAGCATGTTTATTGTCCTGCGACAACTCGCAGCTAAGGCTTGGAGGTGTGGGCGCCACGTAAGTTGTTTGTCGAAAATGAGTCCTAGAAACCTGACACTATCAACGCACTGAAGATTGGATCATTTTAATGTGAGGACCGAATTCGGATGTGCGTGCGCTTTCTGCAGAAGTGAACTACCGATGTTTTTTGTGGGGAGAAACGAAAGCCAAGAGCTTCTGCAGAAGTCACCATTTCGTTGATGCCTTGTTGCAGCCGTTGTTGAATATCCTCGATGGAATCGGCTGCATGGAATATAGTGAGGTCATCTACGTACAAGCAACGACGAATTGGGACTGAAGCTGCAATATGACTGACTGCGATGGAGAACAAGGTGACACTAATGGTGGAGCCTTGAGGAACACCATTCTCCTGGGAATGGGCCTCAGACTCAGTGTCCCTTACCCGGACACGAAAAGAACAGTCAGTCAGAAAACTTTTTACGAACTGAGTGAGGTTACCTCTTAAACCCCAGTCGTTCTTGAGAATGCAATACCTCCAGGTCATATCATAAGCTTTCTCCAAATCGAAAAACACAGCCACAAGGTGTTTTCGTTGGAGAAAGGCGTCGTGAATGGCATTCTCGAGGCGAACAAGATGGTCCGTGGTCGAATGGTATCGGCGGAACCCACATTGATGTTTGGGAATGAGGTTGTGAGATTCCAGCCACCAGACGAGACGGTTGTTCACCATTTTTTCCAATATCTTGCTAAAACAGCAGGTCAAGGATATTGGACGGTAGCTAGATAGTTGCGATGAATCTTTACCCTCTTTCAGCAGCGGAATGATGTTAGCTTCCCGCCAGAGTTGAGGATAAACGCCTTGCCTAAAAATTTCGTTGTAGAGATCCAGTAACCTACACTTACCAGGATAAGGTAGGTTCCGGATCATGGCGTAGGGGATCTCATCAGGTCCAGGGGAGGTATCCTCAGATCCCCGAAGCACCTCCAGTAATTTTTGGATGGTAAACGGATGGTTATACTGGAGGGATTCATCAGAGAAAAAATCAAGATCGTTTTGTTCGTGTTCGATCTTGATCCGCAGGAAGTCCGGGTCATAATTATGGGAACCACTGACGCGCTCAAAATGTTTAGCTAAGCAATTAGCTATTTCTGCACGTTCAGTGATTTTCCGACCGTCGACGATGAGAAGGGGGGCATAGGTGAACGGGAGGATTTCCCAGTAATGGCACTTACTCTTCTCCATACCTCCGAAGTTGTAGTGGAGGTATTAATGGCCGAAACATATTGCTTCCATGATAGCCTCTTTTGTTCTTTTATAGTGCGTTTACAGCGTGCATGCGCACGCTTATAGGCTATCACAATTCCCTGCGTGGGGCGACGTCTGAGTTCCTGGCACGCTCGCTTTTTCTCGGCAACTACTACTCTCACGAGTTCATTCCGCCATGGTAAGCGACGTTTAGGTGGAATGTTGGACGACATAGGTAGAGTAGACCGGGATTATTTGGGCAATTTTTTGGAAAAATTTGAATAACATTAACTGTAATTATAGAAAGATTAGGAAAATGATAATATTAGATAACCTAATTGAAAAATATTATTATCCTAGTTAAAAAAAAATATCTTCATCGCTATTGTTCAACTAAGGTATACTGACCATGAACAAATTGTCATATATATTTATCATAAGAAAGGTAAAATGATCATGCAAAATTATCCCACACAAAAGATATGACCAAATAACAACACTTAAATAAGCCACTCTTTTCCAATTAATCACATTACAGAAGTAAGTTGAACATGCAATAATTACCCCACACAAAAGATATGACCAAATTACCTTACTTAAATAAGTCATCCTTATCCAATTAACCACATTACAAAGGTAAGTTGAACATGCCAAAATTACACCACAAAAGATATGACCAAATTACCACACTTAAATAAGCCTCTCTTTTCCAATTAACTATATTACAGAGGTAAGTTGAACATGCAAAAATTACCCCACACAAAAATTATGACAAAATTACAACACTTAAATAAGTCACACTTATCCAATTAACCATATTAAAGAAACAACAGACACCATAAGACGCTCTTTGTACATATGTAATATAAAGAAGAAGAAACAACAACATCGCTTACAACATACAAAATGAATGTATATTTGAACTTAGAAAATTTTTTTTATATTAATAACGAACGATAGCAAATTTTTAAAAATGTATATTTTAAAATTTTTTTTAAAAATATCATATACTTCGTTTAAAGAAACTAAACTTGATTAATTATTTATATGTTAAATATATATTTTAGGAAAAAATTAATATTTTGCTAAAACTAGTGCACATTATAAACACTCTAGATATAGGTAAAATAGCATTGTACGGTAACAACACATAACATATGATGATGTTTGCATTTAAACTAGATAATAAAACAACATCGGTCACATACAAAAAGTAGTTTATATTTGAACTCATTGTACAGTAACAACACATAACATATGATGATGTTTGCATTTAAATTAGATAATAAAACAACATCGGTCACATACAAAAAGTAGTGTATATTTGAACTGAAAAAAATGTTTTCACATTAATAACGAATGATACCAAATTTTTATATTTAAGTTTTTATATTTATATTTATCGAACAGTTTTTATATTTATCGGTTTCTTTCAGAAATAACTTAATTAATATATAAAATATCAAAACTGTTCGAGTATTGGATAGCGTTCGTGTATAGTGGCTTTTATCCTATATACAATATTAAGAAAAAAATTTGTATCATTTAGAAATAATTTTTTTGAAAAATTTATATGGAAATATTTTCACAATTAATACATATATATGTATCACTAGTATTAGGCACGCAATTAATATGCGCCCAGTTTTTGCACAACTGACATTCAACCCACGGTTCTTTGGAGCGACACTTTGAAAATAGTTCATTGCATATTAAGTAAGAAATCCTTGATAATATTATTAAGCAATTATTATTAATACAAATATTAATTTTTTTAGTAACTTTTTTACTCTTTTTTGCGATATTTTGTTCTTTCTCTAATGTTTTTATTTCTATTGAATCGGTTAAAACACTAGATTGTCTTTTCCTTTTGGTTTGACCCCGTTTTTTGAAGCAACCCTCGGGTACGGTCGAACTATTTCTGGAGAAAATATTGTAGGTGTTGAAATTGTAGGTGATGATGTTAAAATTTGCGATTCTGGGGGATCAGTTACGAATGCCGGAGCGAAATCATCTTGAGAAAAATTTTTTCATTATATGGAAATATTCCAGTCTTTTTAAATCTTTTATGATATTTGTATTAGTTGCAGCTAATGGTAATGAATCTGCTACTATTTTTGGGATTTCATATATTGTTACAGGACAAAGTCGAAGTTGGCAACGTCAAACATAGCATGTCGTACATAAATTATATCACTAAAACATAAACAATATGTCATTGTGTGTGTGTGTTCGTGTGAGACACAATCCATTGGCGGTTTAAGGATTTTTTTTTAACTTTTTCTCCTGTAGTATCTAATTAGTAATTTGTTACAAATTTGTTTATCAGTCGGTTCATGTTGTTTCTTTACAAAAGTATGTCATCACCTCATCACTAATGAAAGGTATCATCTGGGTATGACCACAACACTGTTCGTCTTTTATTAAAATTTTTATCATTATTATAGTATAAAATGTCTAATGATGAATGATTTATTTATTTTCTATATGCATACGTACATATAAATGTTAATGTTTTAAAACATATTGATGTTTTAAATCATCTGCTGATTCATTTTTTTTTTATTTGGTGTAAAGAGCTTTTAAGAAATTAGATCAGTTTCCTTTATCAGCAGTTTGTTTCATAATATGTGCATTTTTGTTTCATTCAGTTATTTCTTAGTTTTGTTATAGTTACGTTTTAAATTTAGTTTTACGTTTTATTCTTAAAAACTTTAACTGCGGCATATCTATACTTTTTTATTTCATTTTTTTATAGGTACTTATAATATGTGACATGTGTTTATGTATACATATAATATATGTAAAGTGTATGTGCTTATTATCTATTACCTTTTGCTATCATAGTAGTGTAAACGAAATTCACCACTTAGCTGCATTTCAGTTACGCAATGTTATAAGATGCTAGGTGCTAATTATTAAAAAAAATGTTATGAACCGCCACTGGTCTGGCGGCTTAAATAAGGCATTTACGTCATAAAAAAATAACATTCATCATGCTATCTTTGACGTTCAGCGGTATCTTTTCACCTGGATTATTTCTCAACCATAAATCTTGTGCAGTTGAAGCATATTTCTTAAATGGTCGATACACAGCCACATCAGGTGGTTGTAATTTATGGCTACAATGAGGTGGAAAGGATAACATTACGATCCCATTATCTTTCGCTAAGTTTAAGGTTGGTACATGTAAATGTGAGGAATGATTATCTAATACGAGTAATACTGGATTATTAATAGATGGTTTAACGTGTGCGATGAAATGCTGCATGTACATAAAAAATTCTTTATTTGTTACCCAGCCGCTTGAATTTCCTGCACCAATACAACCTTTTGGTCCATTATTAACATATGAGGCACTGTATTTCCGTTCGCAGAAACAGCACATATTAGTGTCACATTAGTGCCCCGTTCAGCAGAAGTTATGGAGCCAACACTTTTTTTACCTTTGGCAGCAATTATTTTAGTAGGTTTTAGTACTGTAGAAATACCAGTTTCATCTATATTCCAAATGTTTGACGCGGTAAATTGATATTTATTCATAACTTCAGCTAATTGTGTGAAAAATGGTTTTACATTTTCAACATTAAATGATACTTGTTGGTTCCGGTTCTCTAATTGATAGTTCTCGATTCCTTTTTAGAAAACTAGTAAGACACTCTTCGCCAGCTATTTTATTATGTTGCCATATTTCAGGCATTTTAATATTAAATTTTTCAGCACACTCATAAGCAAGCTGACGAACATTTTTTGGAGACAATTCATAAAATATCGAAGCCATTTGTAGTACATGATCTTTTAATGCAATTTCCTGGTCCTTAGGAAATACTTGTCTAGGTTTTTGATAACCCATTGTCGGTAAATCTTGCGTTTCCTTATTTTTATATGCTTTTAATTTAATTATATAACGTGATAATGTCGCACGTTTAATTATAAATTCCTTTGAAGCTTAATTGATACTTTTGTTCCCAAAAATTATTGTTCTTGCGGCATCATTAAAGTTTTCAATAGGTATAAGCCTTCTTTCGGTTTTACGTTTATAATTTCTCATATCTAAAAATAAAAAATAAAAAAAAATAAAAGAAAATTTTAATCATAGTTTTGTTAATAAAAAATTGTACTTACTTATTATTTATAAATGATAAAAATTGACAAATGACAAATGACAAATGACAAATGACCAAATTTTTAAAAATGCACGTATTTTAAAACTTTTTATCTGAATTAAGACGTGTGTAATTCTGGTACATTTAGTAAAGTATATGTTACTAATAAGTAAAGATCTCAAGGACGGTCCTATCGATTTTGAAGAAACTTGAATAAGTTCTAGAACACTAAAAAATAAGCAACACATTTTTTTTTTATTTTCAGAAAAACAGTTTGAAAGGGTTAATTCGCTCTTCAAATTTTGGGGTAAAAGTTAATGTCTCAAATATCTCGAAAACAGTAAGAGATAGGAAGATATAGAGTAAAAATTAAATTGACGATATTGGTCGTTTTTAAAGAGCTATCTATTGATATGCAATTTATTCTAATTACACCAACAGGGATAGTTGGGGGTTAAAATTAGGGGGTTAATTTTGCGAAAGGGGGTTAAAAGTTAAATATATTAAAATTTTGTTTGCAGTTTTCAAATGTACGTAAAAAAATCTAATCGACCTGTTTTTGTTCAATTTTCTAATATAAAATCTAGTAGTTAATTAGGGCGTGACTGTGTCGACATAATCGTACTATAGTTTTATCGTATTATAGTTAATATTAGAAAATTGAACAAAAAGAGGTAGGTTAGATTTTTTTACGTATATTTGAAATCTGCAAATAAAATTTTAATATATTTAATTTTTAACCTCTTTTCGCAAAATTAACCCCCTAATTTTAACCCCCAACTACCCCTGTTGGTATAAGTTGAATAAATTCCATATCAATAGATAGCTCTTTAAAAAAGACCAATATGGCAATATCGTCAATTTAAACTTTTACTCTATCTCTTCCCATCCCTTACCGTTTTCGAGATATTTGAAATATTAAATTTTACCCCAAATTTTGAAGAGCGAATTGACCCTTTCAAACCGTTTTTCTGAAAATAAGAAAAATACGTGTCGCTTATTTTTTAGTGTTTTAGAACTTATTCAAGTTTCATCAAAATCGATAGGTTCGTCCTTGAGATCTTTACTTGTTAGTAACATATACTGTACTAAATGTACCAGAAGTACACACGTCTTAATTCAGATAAAAATTATTTCAGTGTGTTACCGTTAGAATGCCATCATGAACTTTGTATACAACTCACTTAAGAGGTTGGGTATAACATATATTTTTTTCAAAAAAATTAAAAATTCCAATTATAGAGTTTTTATAAAAATTAGTTTTTTGGATTGTGGAGAAAGGGTTAAATTTGAACTGCATTATCATGTTATGTCATATTAAAGCCCTTTTAATTCTGAAATTAATGGTGCCAGTTTCAAATTTCTAGGGCAAATAGTTTTTCAGCTACATGTGTTTAAATATTTCAAAGCGCTCCGAAAAATTGCAGTTTTTGGACTTTAAAAATTGTTATAACTCAAATACGAATATTCAAAAAAATATAAAACTTGGTATTTTTGGCCACACTGATGTGAAGAAACTATTCATTAAATATCATGCATTTTGAGAACATTGATGTTGAAAGTCAGGTTTTTATTGGTTGATTTGATATGGACTTACCCGTACGCGGCGAGATCTTTTGCAAGATGTGTGATTGTTATGCTCCAGCCAATCACTTCTGCTATAATAAGAAGAATACAGACCAACCGGAACTAGACAACACGTTATTTATTTTCTTCGACCTTGAAACCAGGCAAGAAAAACCGTTAAATGAGAGCAGCAACGATACAGTAATTCATGAAGCTAACCTGTGCGTATACATGAAGTGTTGTGATGTAGGTATTAAGGAGGAGGACGATGGCACAAAAAAGTATTGCGAAAAATGCGGGGTGCGGCGGCGTGTATTAAAAAAAAATATCATGGAAAAATTTATGAAGGAGATACTGGACATTCGTAAAAAATTCAAGAAGGTTATCTGTATTGCACATAACGGGCAAGCGTTTAATAACCAGTTTATTTTGACATATGTGTTTGAAAATACCCAGCTCCAACCCTATGTTATTATGAGAGGATCAAAAATATTAATGTTGGAGACTGACAATGTACGTTTTATCAACTCTCTGAATTACTTTCCGATGGCGTCGGCGAGAATCTCAAAGGCTTTTGATCTTCCACCATCATTGAAAAAAGGATACTTCCCGCATTTATTCAACACAGAAGCAAATAAAGACTATATCGGACCCGTTCCCGACATCCCATATTACTCGCCAGACACGATGAAAGGTACAGATGATGTTGAAGAAGATGACGAACGAAAAAAATTCATCAGGCTAGGCGGTACAATCAAACGAAGGATAGTGGCTATGTGTTTGATATGCTGAAAGTGATAGTGGAATATTGCATTAGTGACGTGGACATATTGAAGAAAGCCTGTTTAAAGTTTAGAAAAGTGTTCCTCGAAGAGTGTAGCGTTGGGCCGTTCAGTAAGGCGATAACAATCGCCTCAGCGTGCAATTTGGTATTCCGCCGCAAATTTTTAGAATCAAATACCATCGACATTTTACTTAGAGGCGGTTACCGAATGGCAGACATACAATCAAAAATTGCCCTGCAATGGTTACTCTATGAAGAAACGAAATGAAAAATTAAAATTAAACATGCGGCAAGACAGCGGAAGTTATATTACCAGGTACCAAATTAAAAGTGGATGGTTATTGTGAGGAAACTCGGCAGGTATTTGAATTTCACGGATGCTACTACCACGGGCACGACATTTGCCAACAAACTTGTCGTAATGAGGCATTACATGAAGTACCAGACGACACTCTAAACAGTCGGTTCGAACGAACCAAAATAAAAACAAGACGAATGCAAGAATTGGGTTATGACGTCATCGAGATATGGGAGTGTTAATTTCGAAAAAATGTTAAAGACCAGGACTGATTTAAAATATCTGGAACAGCATCCAATAATAAATTCCACCCTCTTGAGCCCTCGCGACGCATTTTATGGAGGTCGTACAGGCTGTACAAAAATGTATTACGAAGTCAAAGATAATGAGAAAATTAAATACGTCGATGTTTGTTCGTTGTACCCGTGGTTATGTAAATATGGGAAATTTCCTCTAAGCGATCCGAAGATTTATGTTGGTGATGATTGTGAACAACTGATTGACAACAACAAGAATTTCAGTGCTAATGTTAATGGCTTAATTAAATGCAAAATTTTACTGCTACAGAATTTGTATCATCCTGTGTTGCCGATGAAACAGAACAACAAACTTATGTTTGTTTTGTGTCGAACATGTGGTGATGAATGCAATCAAGACGATGATTGCACACATTCAGTTGTTGAAAGCACTCACTGGTATCTGGGTAACTGATGAAGTAAAAAAAAAGAGACATCAAACTTGGTTACCAATTAATTGATGTTTATGAAATTCGGCAGTACAATGTTACTCAGTACAGTCGAGCAAGCGGTATTGGTGGACTGTTTGCCGATTTCATAAATAAGTTTTTAAAAATGAAACAGGAAACATCTGATTGGCCATCAAATTGTAGTACAGAGGAGGAATGAAATAATTACATTGAAGAGTACTACAAAAATGAAGGGGTCCGACTGGAATTCGGAAAAATTTTGAAGAACCCTGGCTTACGATCGTTGTTCAAATTGATGTTGAATAGTTTCTGGAGCAAGTGTGGTCAACGGGAAAACCAGTCGAAAACCAGTATTATTCACGAGCCAAAACACCTATACGACCAACTCACCAACCCACCCGTTGACGTGAATTAAATCCAATAAATCAACGAACAAACCATAATTGTTAACTGGGAGCACAAAGATGAAGCGGCTGATCTGTTGTCAACGGTAAATTGCGTCATCGCCGCGTAGGTAACAACTCAGGTCCGCCTCAAATTGTATAGTTACTTGTATAGTTACAAGATACAGTCTTATATTATGACATTGATAGCGTTATTTTTATCTCAAGAGAGACCAGGTATGACGTTCCTACAGGCTCTTTCCTCGGCGATATAACGGACGAACTAGCAGACTATGGACCGGGAAGTTACATGACCGAGTTTGTTTCGGGAGGTCTGAAAATGTATGGGTACTCTGTATACTCGACGTCGGAGAAGAAAATTTAAACCACCCACATGTAAAATTAAAGGAACAACAATAAACTATCAGTCGGCCAAGTTGGCGAATTTTAATACCCTCAAGAAGATGATCATTGAAGACGCCCTACCAGTTACAATAACATCTCGTAACATTCGATGTTCCGAAGAACACAACGTTGTAACAAAGCCGGAAAGAAAAATTTTCAAGACAACCTTCAACAAACGCCGGCGAGTAGAGGAATTCGACTCAGTTCCTTACGGATTTAAAAGACAAAGAACGGAATAAAATTGTGCGTGAATAAAAACTATTTTTAAATAAAACAGTTGTGAATTTTAAATAGAGCTCGTCTCTTTAAGGGTTTAAAAGATGAAGAAGAGGAAGAACAGAATAAAATTATGTGTGTATTATACATAAAAATCACCAAACATACATATGTTGATAAGAATACATTGTGTTTGTGAACTTCCTGATATTTATTGTAAATAAACAGCATTTAAAAAATTTTTACAGAAAACTATTAATGGTGATAAAATATGTGTACGTACATACGTTAGACAAATGAGTGTGTGTTTCGTAGTTTAAAACATCATTTAATTAATAAAGCCGCCTTATTGAGCGATGACAAGATTGCGCAATGTGAGTGATGATAAACGCTTTATACTAACTAATAATAGATTTAAAATCCTTCCACGGGGACGTTACAAAATAATTAATTTTTATTTTTGTTAATTAGTGAATAAAACTTTTGTATATCTGTATGTAAATAAACCACAACTATTTTATATTACTACTAGAGATAAGAAATATTGTACAATTTATATAATTATGATAAAAACATTAGATGTACTTCAACTTCCGTTATAAACACACATAGTATGTATGTCTACTAATAAAAAATGTAAACTTGACCATGTATACACTTTGCGGCACAGCACATGAATTGTCACAGATTGTTTATTTTTTAGGTATTCAATATACCCATCATTTCTTTCAATACTTGGATCAATCAAAGTTTTTATTCCACGATCAACAATAACGGTTTCACTTTCAGCTAAAAGTTTACTACAAATGAAGCAAACTTCAGACATTTTAAGAATAAGTTTAGGTAAATTTTAAATTCAAATAATATTTTCCTATAATTTCCGTGGAAATAAAATAAAATTAATAATTATTAAAGAGTTTAGTTGTAATAAAAACCTAAATACCATCCTTTTACATACATTTTTCAACTCTAATTATGGACCAAAACCCACTTAAATTCGATGCGAATGATAACTTTTTTAAAAATATAAAAATCTTTGCTATTCTATGCATCACCTCCAACAGGTGAGTCTCGCGTAGGGGTATAGCTACTACGAACCTAGTGTACTTTGTCAAAAGAGAGCAAGAAGAGTTGAAAATAATGTAAATTGTTTACGTAACTTAAAATGGTGAGTGAGACTCACCGCTGGAGTTGATGCAATGAATAGTGCGGTGAATAAGGCTCGCTGTCGGAGTGTAAAGGCTTAAACATCCTGATGTCAATCACATGCAAACCAGGTAGCTCCAAATTATTATTTATATTAAACGTCTGATGATGTAAACAGGCCGTGTATGAATGTACATTAGTATTTTCAATTTTTAAAATGGCGATATCACGTAAAGGATAGATCGTTGAAAAAATTGTATAAAGACATTTTTTTGTAGAAAATTACATAATCTACAAATTTTGTATAAACTATTTTTGACTTGAATTATTGATGATTGTTGTCTTGCTGCAATGTGATTGTTAATCACAGTAGATACGTATGTAGACACGAATGCGATATGTACGCGAAACAGAAGGGATGGCACACATACATACACAAATGACACATACACACGCAGAAGCTCAATGTACATACATAACAAACAGCATAGTCATCTTTTGTCCATGAAAATTAGGCCGTATGAGATAGCCAGTTACGTTTCTGTAATTTGTGGAATAGACTTTTTTAATATATTAACAATGTTTTTTTTTTAAATTTCTGATCAAAGGTGTATTTCTCAAGATACTTCAACGTTTCCACACTTTTCTTCCCTGCTGCCATCTGCTGAGAATTGACAAAAAGGTCTCAGCCAAAAGTTACGTATTTCGTCTCGTAGAATCCGAATCTGCAATAAGAAATAGGGGTACCCGTTTAAGATTTCAAAGTTGCCTCTCGCCCCACCTACAGGGGGTAGGAGGAAGGACCGATTTTAATACAGAAAGATTCCGTCTTCAGAAATATTACCTTTTTTATCAGACAAATTTTTCCTTCAATGCTTATTTTTGGAGAAATACAAAATTCCAGATTAAATTAATCAGCCGGAATACACCCGCTATATATATATATATATATATATATATATATATATATATATATATATATATATATATATATATATATATATATATATATTAAAGATGTGCCAAACTCGTGAATTCACGCGTGACCCATCGTGATCGTGAACAATTTTTTATGATCATGCGTGAGTGGACGTGATCGTGACATTTAATTTCTTGCCGTGAATAATTCGTGAGTCACGAAAAGTTAACGACCATGAATAAAAAAATTTTAAAAATAATTTTTTTCAATTTTAAGGAATATTAACTAAACCAATTTGATTTTTTAACTACAAAAAAAACGTTTCTTTTATATTAGGTACTTTTTATGACTACAAGCAGGTAGAAATCCAATAACCCTTTGTACTAACAAATTCCAGTTTTTTACCGAGATACTTGGAGTGTATACAAAATGATTTACAATTTAGAAATGTCCAACTGTGTTTATGATATTGGTCTGATTATTTCTTCCGTTTTTAAATAATTCCTTAAATTCTTAAAATTGGCCTGTCTACATATATTCGGTCTCAGTCAGTAGGTATATTTGAAAATATTACAAGGTCAGTTTTACAGCTTTCAATACTATGATCTGTCATTCTATGAAGGAATAATATAAAGAATATATGGATTAATTTTAAGGAAATATTATCTTTTTCAACATTTTAAGTTGTTTATTGTCATTATTATTTTTTTTTCAATTTCATTATTTATGTATGTATTTATGGGTACCTACTAAAAAATATTTTGCCACAAAAATGTTAAAAAACTACATAAATTATTTAGTTTGGTTGTGCGAAATATCATATTTATATACAAATACAGTACCTACAATAAGAACAAAAATTAAACAATAAATCACCAGATGAAAAATTTTGAAAATTTTCTCACTTTCCCAGAAAAAAATAAATAGCATGTAACTTGCATCAATATTAATCTCAGTGAACCGTACTAACCGTATTTCTGATTTTATCGTGAGGACATAATTTTTACTGACTGTTAAAACACTTGTGATTTTTACTCAAAATTCAAACGATCGTATTTAGAAGTTTTTATGTTTTATTCGTAAGCGTGCGTGAGTTTTCGATTCGATCTCGATTGACTCTTGATTGATTATACGTGACGAATTTTGTGAGAAGTCGTTAAAAAGTTCTATATTAGTATTTAATTTTGTTTCAGTTTCTTTCAAGTTTGTTATAGTATTACTAAGGTTCTCTAAAATATTAGTTATTACTTGAATTTGAGATTGCATTAAGATATGCGTTTGTTTTTGGTCGTTTATTAAATCACTAATATTATGTTCGTAAAAGGTTGCGTCTTTGGCGTCAGGGGTGCCTATTAATAATTTGATGGGGTGTGAAAGGAAGCTCATGAGTCCACGTTTATGTCTGTATGTTGGATAAGATTTTTCTAATAGTTTCAATTTTTTATGCACTCGTATAATATCATTATTAATAATAATTAATTGTTGTTTACAAAGAGAAGTATGTGTTGTATACTCATTTATTAAATTACATAGTGATGCTGATTGTGCGAAATAAGATGCTACCGTATTTAAATTATTTTCTAACAAGGTTAAATTATGAAAGTGAAGTAAAGTTACATGTTGATTTAATATTTGTACATTTCCTATTTTTTTAAAGAATATGCCGGAAGAATTTGTTATATATCCTAATTTATAAGGAAGGTTGATTGCTAGGACTTAGGATAGGTTCGCTAGGATCATGATCGTGAGGGTTAATTTCATAATTGTCATCGTTTCCCTCGTTACCTGAAACAAAGTGTTTCAGTATATTAAAATGAAATGTTTTAGTTTTGCTTTTGCTAATGCGTAATGTTGCCGTGGTATTATTATGCCCCTGTATAATCCAGGTCCTTTAAAATTTTCATCAAGCTTTTTATTGTGAGCTTTCGAACGCTCATTTTTTATTAGGACTTGCCCTTCTTTAAATATTTTTTCTTTGGTATGTTTGTCATACCTTTCTTTTGATTTAATTTTTGATTTTTATAGATTTTCTTTTGCGTTTTCTCTGATAATTTGCATTTTATTTACAATGTTTTGTGTGAGTGTTTGATATGTGGGTTTTTCTTTAGGGTTTTGAAATTGGGAAGGTATTCTCGGATCTTTTCCAAAAAATAATTTATAAGGCGTTTCGTTTGTGTTTTTGTTAATGTATGTGTTATGCGCGTGTGAGGCTAGGTAAATGAGTTCGTCCTAATTTTTATTGTCTTTGTCAATGTAACTTTTGATATAATCTCGTAAAGTTAAGTGTGATCGTTCAAGTGCACCGTTTGTTTGGGGGTGATAGGGTGTTGTAAACTTAAGTTTAATTTCTAATAATTTAACAATTTCCTTTAATAATTTTGATGTGAATTCTGTTCTGAATCATTAAGTATACGATTTGGAAAACCGAATATTGAACAGTATTTTAGGAAATGAATTGCTATAATTTCGGCATTATGTTCTGGAATGGGATATGCTTGTATAAACTTCATTAGATCACATTGTATAGTAAGGACGAAACGATTTCCGTCACCGGTTTCCGGATATGGACCCATAATGTCCATTGCGACTTGGTCATTAAAATTGTCAGAAATACTTGTTATGATCATGGGAGTTTTTGGTTGAAAGGATGTTTTCATTGTTTGACAAGTAGGACAATTTTGGACATATTTTTCTACGTCTGATTTCATGTTTTTCCAATAATAATATTTTGTTATAGAGTCATAGGTACGGTTTATTCCAGGATGACCGGCTAAGGGATGGTCATGGTATTCTCTTAAAATAATACGCTTGTTTTCTTCAGCTTAGGGTGAATTCGGTCGTTAATTATGATTGTAACTGTAGCGTTTTCTAGAATATAAGTTAATAATGAAAATAGTGTTTCTTCTTTTATTGTTGGGTTGTCTTGACAAATATTAATGAAACCTATCGAATCGATTTTATTTATTTCTAAAAATGAATTTAAACTAGTAAAACATTCGTAAAGAATTTTATAATCAGTGTTGACTGAAACAAATTGTTTTATAAACAATAATATTATCTTTTGATTTTCTACATCTGAATTTAAATATACAAATTCACCGGGTTTTTTATTTTTGAAATTTGATAGTGTTTTACAGTGTTTCTTTACATAACTAGAGTAACGATTGTTGTCTGATAAATCACAGTTGTATGAAATAACAAGTGTTTTGACCTTGTCCAAGGCTGTTTCAATCTTACAATATGTTTTTGGTGTTAGGTTTCACATATGAAACGACTGGAAGTTTTCGTATGATTTTGTATTAGCGTCGAAATTAGATGATGTAAGATGTTTTATCGGACTACTAAGTGCATCGACATTTGTATTTAAACGTCCTGCTTAATAAATTATTTTATAGTCGTATTCTAATAATTTGAGACGCCATCTCACTAAACGGGAAGATGGGTCTTTACAATTGAATAACCATGTTAATGGTCTATGGTCTGTTACAATGGTAAATTTTGTTCCATATAAATAAGGACGAGTTTTTTTGACGAACTGGACGATAGCTAATAGCTCCTTCTCTGTCGTCAAGTAGTGTGTCTCGGGGGTACTTAATGTTTTGGAGAAATTTGCGATCGGTAAGTCCTTTCCGATAGGTCCTTGGAATAATATGGAATCAATTGCATCATTCGAAGCGTCGGTAGTTAATATGTAGGGTTCGTTGAATTTAGGATATTGCAGTAATGGTTCAGTGGTTAAAACATTTTTTAAAGTATTAAAAGCATTTTTGCATTTTTCATCAAAATTAAAAGGTGTATCCTTTTTTAAAAAAAATTGTAAGGTTTGGATATTTGGGAAAATTCGGGGATAAATTTCCTATAATACCCTACAAGACCTAAGAACGATTTTATGTCTTTTGGCGTTTTTGGTGTTTTTATATCTAAAATGGCTTATATTTTGGCTTTGTTTGGTTTTACACCCTGTTCTGTTATAACATGGCCAAGATATACAACTTCCTTGCGCAGGAACTCACACTTGTCCGGTTGTAGTTTTAAATTATGTTTTCTTAAGCTATCGAATACTTTAGTTAGACTTTCATTGTGTACTTTAATATTACTACCAAAAATAACAATGTCGTCGAGATAAACGAAACAATCTATGGATTGTAGTCCTGAGAGGACTGTATTCATGAGCCTTTGAAACGCAGCAGGCGCATTCTGTAATCCAAAAGGCATACGACAGAAATGAGAATGACCTAGGGGGGTAGAGAAAGCTGTCTTGGGTCTGTCTTCGGGATTCATCTCGATTTGATGAAATCCTGATGCAAGATCTAAAGTTGTGAAATATTTTGCGTCTCCTAACTGTCCTAATATATCGCCAATGTTCGGAATTGGATGTGCGTCACTAATTTCACTTCGTTTAGTTTTCTATATTCTATTACAATCCTCCATTTTTGTGGTCCTGAAGCATCGAGCCTTTTAGGTACAACCCAAACTGGGGAAGACCAAGGTGGGGTAGAATGTTCTATTATTCCTTGTTCTAACATTTTTGACATTTGGGTATTTACTTCAGTTTCATGGATTTTCGGATAACGGTAAGTTTTAGTAAAAATAGGACTAGGGTCGGTGGTTTCGATTGAGTGTTGTAGTGTTTTAGTAGAAGTCAATATGTCGTTAGGTCCTTATAAGTTTTCACAATTGAATCTAAACTTTCTAATTCTTCTTTATTCAAATGATCTGTGCGTAAATTTTCAATTAAAATTTGTGTCCTAGATTTAGAATCATTAGAATTAGATTTATTTAGATTGAATATTTGTTGAGTAACAACTGGCTCAACTTCTAATAATTTTAATTGAGGAATATTAATTTTTACATCGTGATCGTTTAAATTAAAAATAGGCTATTTTATAGTGTTTTTATTTATTAAATATTTATTGGAAATTAAAACGTTATCAGGTAAATTAATTTCGTTAAGATCTACAACACCATAATCAATACTAGAAATAATGTTAACTGGGACACAAGTTTGACTACATGCTGGTAAAATACTTAAATTAATTTGATTTGAATTGTTAAAGTTATTTTTATTAGAGTCGCAATTTAATTGGTTACTACTATAATTTTTATTTTTTTCGAGTTCAGCATTTTTTATTTTATTACTTGTATTATTGTTACTGAATAAAGTGTTATTTTTATAACTATCATTATGAAAGTCATTGACATTATTTCTACTATTTGATGCTTCGATTTTATTAAATAATTCAATTGTGTTATCCTTATAATTAATTTTCGCATTGAAATTTGTTAAAAAATCATCTCCTGTTATACCGTAATAGGGTATGTTTTTGTGACGTCCATTTACATGATAAAAATTAAATTTAAAAGGTACTTCTTTTAATGTTAAATCTAACTGGACTTTCCCTATAGTATTAATGGAAGTATCACTAATGCCTGTAGTCTGAATTTTATGTCGTTCGTCAAAAGGGATACGGGGTAGGTCTATGTTTGTGTGTTGCCTGACTGACTGCCGCTCCCGTGTCAATCAAAAATTGTAAGGATTTGTCTAATTTAGTCGAGTAAATAAAGGGTAAGTTTATGATCACGTGGTTCGTTTACTCCATTGGGACATGGACTGTGGTTGAAGCCTGGATATGAGAGTCCTCCATTTCGGCCTCGGTAAATGTGGACTGACTGGAGTTTAAAGACGCTACTTTTGGGTTAGGATTAAATTGGGATTTACGTTGGTCGTGATATTTTTTCTTTCTACATTCGTCAATCGTGTGTCCTTTGAATTTACAAAAAGTACATTGTTTTGTCTGATATGAGGAGGTTCAGAGGATAAATTAGAAGATGGACGGTTCCTACAATTTTGAACCTTTGAATTATGGTTAGTTTTTCTACAATACCTACAATATTTCTTTTTATGTGAATCACTGGATTCCCTAATATTATGTTTGTAATAATTATGTTGTAGTTCTAGGATTCGTTCCTCTTCAAGTGCTATTGAAAGCGCTTGGTTGATATCTGTAATACCATCCTTATGTCGGAGAATTTGCGAAATTTCCGGTTTGATGTGGTATTTAAATCTTCTTAACGCGGTTTGTTCGATAAATGATAATTGACGTGGTATTTCCGATTCGTTGGAACATTACGTTGTATTGCGTTTAAACATTTTGTCGTCTGTTTGTCTAAACGTGTATAAAAATCTATAATTAATTAATTTTTGAAGTGAAAACTTTTTTAGCGGCGCTGTACACTTTTTTTGTAATGGGTAAAAAATGTTAAGCTCGCGTCGGGTCACGTGACCTGATCGAAAATTTGTAAGACGGATGGAGAGTTGACAGTCAGTAGAGCAGACAATAAACTGCGTTGTACACTTTTTTTGTAATGAGTAAAAAATGTTAAACTGGCGTCAGGACACGTGACCTGATCGAAAATTCGTAAGACGACAGTACATAACAGTAGACAGTAGTACAGAATACAGAACGAACGGTAGTATCTCTATACTACTGAAACCAGTGTAACGCGAAAGGGCAGATATACGGGTTTAGTCCAATAGCACTAATTTTAAGCCCTATCTCACTAAACATTAATTTTAGAATAAATATAAAAAATTTTTAAAAAGAGATTTTTGTAGGGATTACCGAAGAGAACATTTGTGCAAAATGTGAACTCCCGAAAATGTTTTTTTTTTTTATATCATGAATAGCGTTTTTTTACCTTTCATCGCTTACGTAGCGAAAACGGTGATAGATACATTAAAAAGTGTTAAGATCTTTCTTGTAGAGAATCGAATTCTCTACAAAAAAGTTCGCGAGAGCACCTGCCTATCTTGTACAGGTGAAAAGATACAGCGCTCCAAACGTGCACTCAAAAATCCACTTTTTTAGCGTTCCGGCAGGGTGTGCCGTCCGGAACCTTGCCGGAACGCTAGAAAAAGTGAATTTTTGAGTGCGCGTTTGGAGTGCTGTATCTTTTCACCTGTATAAGATAGACAGGGGCTCGCGGGAACTTTTTTGTAGAGAATTCGATTCTCTACAAGAAAGGTCTTAACACTTTTTAATGTATCTATCACCGTTTTCGCTACGTAAACGGTGAAAGGTAAAAAAACGCTATTCATGATGTAAAAAAAACATTTCCGGGAGTTCACATTTCGCACAAATGTTCTCCTCGGCAATCCCTACAAGAATCTCCTTTTAAAAAATTTTTATGTCTGTTCTAAAATTAATGTACGGTAGAACCTCTGATTCCGGACACCTCTCTTAACCGGACCCCTCCTATAGCCGGACAAATTTTTTATGACGGTGGCATGCTATACTAAAACCAATGCATTCAGCACTCTCTTAAGCGGACCCTCTGTTAACCGGACCCGGACACAATATTTTTTGACGAAGATATATTATTTAGTACATTTTTACCTCCATTAACCGGACGCAAGTACGTCTAGTGCGTATGTATTAGGTATATTTGTTCATGTTTTAACTTTTTAACAATGATTCTAATGTGACGATGCATTTGTAAACGTTATATTTTTATATAAGTACCGAAATTCGTTCATAAAATTGATTTGAGTAAAAAAATTTAAAAATTTTGAATTAAAATATTAGTTATGAATACTACATTATTTAATGGTATTATTTATTCTGCCCCTGTTAAGCGGACACCTCTGTTAGGCGGATAAATTTTTGCGTGACACTGCTGTCCGGTTAACAGAGGTTCTACTGTATGGATAAAATTTAGTGCTATTAGACTAGTTATATTTGTATAGGTGTGTCGGTTTGTGCTTGTGTGTATGTAAAGGTTTTATATCGTTCACAGAATACAATACATATATATATATATATATATATATATATATATATATATATATATATATATATATATATATATATATATATATGTACATATCGTTTTCGTTACTTTACTAATATGCAGGCTGAAAACATACATCAGGATTAACTTTTTAGGTGAACTTTTTGAAGGGAAAACTTCTTTAGCGGCGTTATACTTTTTTTTTGTAATGGGTAAAAAATGTTAAACTCGCGTCAGGACACGTGACCTGATCGAAAATTCGTAAGACGGATGGAGAGTAGACAGTACAGTAGAGCAGACAATAAACTTTTTAATGTAATATAAATTGTCATGTTTGTGTACGATAGCGCAATAAATAAATATTGTATTCTACCCCATAAGTGATAGTACTTTTATACTGATAATTAAAGCAATTCGTGCAAAATTATTCCCTAACCATTCCAAAATATCAAAAATGCACAACGTTAATATTCTTGTTTTCACTTCTGCCGGCACTCCCGGAGTACAACCCGTCGTTTTTTTTGTTTCATTGTATCTAATGTCTCTAATAAGTAACTTGTTGACTCTACTTTACAATACTGTTGTTGTATTTTTTGTTTTAATTGAGTAAAATTATAAATTCTACTAATATTTATTTTTGATTCAACCTCACCAGATAGTTTAGAAAAAATAGCAATTGCTAGAGGATAGGTTTGGTCCTGTTCGACCAAATTTAATGCATTTTGAGCATTTAGTAAAAAGTTTTGTGCCTCGTTACGATCACCACTGAATGGGGTTATTAATGAAATTAAAGTTTTAGTTTTGATTCGTTTTTTATTAATTAGTGGTTCGTCGTCTGACGTAAGTGAGGGTGAGGATGATCTGGATGAGAGTACTGAGTGTTGTGGTTGCATTTCGTGTGTGGTAGAGAAAACAGGTCGTGTTGAAGGTTCAACCATTTTGCAAGAAATAGAAGCAAAAAGAAATAAAATTTAAATTGAATCACGTTTTTATGACGAGCGGTTGAAAGGGTGAGTGTTTTTGCACCTTTAAGAACTGTGTTCACCGTGAAGTCCGTTGATCTCCACGTTGGTTACTTTGTTCAACTCACTTATTCCTGGGCGAACAGTTGATCGTTGCCGAATGTCTTCCCGGTCGTCTCCTGTAGGTTGCCAGTAAGTTGCTGACAGGAATCCCACCGCAGGGCACCAATTATGATGTATCCCGGGGGACGAAATGCGGTAGTGGGGGTTTTTTCTTACGAAGGGCAGCTGTCACCAGGTCAGATTGATCGAAGTCCAACCTCCGTAAACTTATGTTGTGGAGCGTAGAACGGTGAAACGTCCCGAGTCCGTTAGGTGACGTTTCTTCTTGTTCCAGAATCTTCCAGTTCCCTTGGCCTAATTCCCTTTTAACTTTGTTATTTTCACTAATATTATCTACTTAGTTTAACTTTGTTAATTTAGGAAAATTACTCAAAGAAGACGAGAAGTTCTTTTTATAAATTTATTAATTTAAAATTAATAAGAATTTACGTAACAAAAAATTCATTACTGAAATTCAAAACCGACATAGATTTTACAATAAATTTGATATTTGCTACGGACTGATTTTTGATAGATCGAATGCGTGTATTTATAGCAAGAAAAGTGCAAAGTTTACAATTTTAATTTGGTAGGAGAAAAACTCGTATGCTGCTGATTCATTTCCAGTACGGAAATGTCTGTCTGGAACGCATCAATGTACAAAATAAATGTATGTAGGTTACTCGGGTAGTAGTATCTAATAATATTTCAGTACGTTTTAAGAACAAAATAGGGTAGACCGGGGTTATTTGGGCAATAAAATTTGTAAGAGGTAATTTGAGCAATACTTTATTTAATATGTTATGGAATATGCATAATTTTATTTAAATAAAAAGCATCGCTAATATTTGTTGTACTTTTATTTTTTAAATAAAACGCCGCGACGTTTTTTATTTTTGCTTTTCAGATTTGCAAGTATAAATAAGTTTATTTTTTTTAAATAAAAAGTAGCGACATTTTCAATTTTAAGCGACATTTTATTAATTATATAACTCTTTTTTTGATTTGACTGGTCTTGGTGTTATATAAATCTTTCTTTTATATACAGAAGTTGTATTAATTTCAATACCATTTTCTCGCTGACCGACACGGTGAACAGTACTGTTCAGTTTTTCATTGTTACTTAAAATTTTCTAGTGTATATTTTCAAAGTTATAATGGCATATAAAATTAATAATTTAAAATTAATAAATGAAGTTGAAAAGCGACCCATTATATGGGACACGCAAAGGATACATAGTGATATATATAACAGAAAATTGGCTTGGAATCAAATCATAAATTGTTTTTCCAACGAAGAAGTAAATTTTAATAACAAAAAAAAATTTGGAGAATTCTTACAGAAACGTTGGAAAAATATTAAGGACAGATATTTTGCAGTAATAAAACAAAAAAAATTAAATCCTGAAAAGAAAAGAAAACCATATAAATATGCAAATCAACTACAATTTTTAATTAAAAAAACGCAAAAATTAAATAAAAACGAAAATTTATTAGAAACGAAAAATAAAACGTTTAATGACGAAAATGAAAAATTTCTGTTATCTTTGTTGTCAACATTAAAAACATTTTCAGAAGATTTAAATAAAAATTTAAAACTCGAAATAATGTAATTGATAGAAAAATATGATATAATTTCGAAAAATGAAAAACAATCGTAATCAGTATCAGAAGATACCGTAGCTGAAAAAATAAAACCGCAGGAAATTTTATTACAATCGCCACCGAATTTTCAATCTACTATTTTACCAACTGAATCATCAGTACAAGTTCATTCACCAACTACAGAGCAACCGGAGTACATGTCTGTTGTTCGAACACCAATTAGTTTTACATCAACGGATTCAATTGATTCTTATTTATCCAATTTTTTTACTACAGAGTATACTGAATTTCCTTAACCCTTAACTGGTCTACTCACTTTTTGAAACATAAGTAGTCTATTGGAGTACAAAAGTTATTTTCTTAAATTATTTGTTAATCTGCTTTGAAAATAGAAAAATATTATTAAAAAAAAATACTATTATTAAAAATTTTCCTGTGATCATAACATATTTTATTTAATCGTTTTCACAAATATTTTTCCTGGAAATATCTAGGAATATGAAATTAGAATTTAAATAGTAATAAAGTAAAAAAAAAAAAATAGAATCGAAATATTAATTTAAAAATAAAATTGTATTTTTGCATATTTCAGAAAATTAAGTTACTTATATCTGTTTACACATAAATTAAATTTAATTAATTAATTAATTACCTTTAATTTGGTTAATTATTTTAAATAAGATTATCAGTCTACTGGGATACAAAAAAACTAAATCGTTAATAACTGAAATTAAAAGTTTGCAAAGAAAATGTAATCACACATCAAATTGAAGTACTTAATCTCATTTGGGAATACATGGTGGTTACAGTTCAGTAATAGCGATTATAAAAAAATTATTTAGAAAAAAATAAAATAAAATTGCATTTGTAATTCTGTAGACCAATTAAGGGTTAAATTTATCACCGTGTCCGTCATCGATTGAATGGTCAAAATTTGTATCATTTATAAATAAGTAAGTACAATTTTTTTCATTAACAAAACTATGATTAAGATCTTCTTTTATTAAATTTTTGTTTTTTATTTCTTTTAGATATGAGAAATTATAAACGCAAAACCGAAAGAGGTCTTATACCTATGGAAAAATTTAATGACGCCGCAAGAACAATAATTTTTGGGAACAAAAGTATAAATGCTGCTTCAAAGGAATTTAATATTAAACGTACGACGCTAACGCGTTATTTAACTAAATTGAAAGCATATAAAAATAAGGAAACGCAAGATTTACCGACAATGGGCTATAAAAAACCTCGACAAGTATTTTCTAAGGACCAGGAAATTGCATTAAAAGATTATTTACTACAAATGGCTTCGATATTTTATGGATTGACTCCAAAAGATGTTCGTCAGCTTGCTTATGAGTGTGCTGAAAAATTTAATATTAAAATGCCTGAAACATGGAAACTTAATAAAATAGCTGGCAAAGAGTGGCTTTCTAGTTTTCTAAAAAGGAATCGAGAGTTGTCAATTAGAAAACCCGAACCAACAAGCATCGGACGAGCGACATCGTTTAATATTGAAAATGTAAAACCATTTTTCACTCAATTAGCTGAAGTTATGAATAAATATCAATTTACCGCATCAAACATTTGGAATATAGTTGAAACTGGAATTTCCACAGTACTTAAACCTACTAAAATAATTGCTGCGAAAGGTAAAAAAAATGTTGGCTCCATAACTTCTGCTGAACGGGGTACTAATGTGACACTAATATGTGCTGTTTCCGCAAACGGAAATACAGTGCCTCCTATGTTCGTATTTCCACGAAAAAAATATAAAATTTTATTAATAATGGACCAAGAGGTTGTATTGGTGCAGGCAATTCAAGCGGCTGGGTAACAAATGAAGAATTTTTTATGTACATGCAACATTTCATCGCACACGTTAAACCATCTATTAATAATCCAGTATTACTCGTATTAGATAATAATTCCTCACATTTACATATACCAACCTTAAACTTAGCGAAAGATAATGGGATCGTAATGTTATCATTTCCACCACATTGTAGCCATAAATTACAACCACTTGATGTGGCTGTGTATGGACCATTTAAGAAATATGCTTCAACTGCACAAGATTTATGGTTGCGAAATAATCCAGGTAAAACGATAACAATATATGATATCCCAAAAATAGTAGCAGATTCATTACCATTAGCTACAACTAGTACAAATATCATAAAAGGATTTAAGAAGACTGGAATATTTCCATATAATGAAAATATTTTTACTCAAGATGATTTTGCTCCGTCATTCGTAACTGATCCCCCAGTATCGCAAATTTTAACATCATCGATAATGAATACTCAATCAAATTCAACGCCTACAATATTTTCTCCAGAAATAGTTCGACCCTACCCAAGGGCTGCTTCTAAAGAACAGAGTCAAACTAAAAGGAAAAGAAAATCTACTGTTTTAACCGATACAAGAGAAATAAAAACATTAGAGAAAGAACAAAATATAGCAAAAAAGCGTAAAAAAGTTACTAAAAAAATTGATATTTGTATTAATAGTAATTGCTTAATATTGTTATCAAGGATTTCTTGCTTAATATGCAATGAACTATTTTCAAAAAGTCGCCCCAAAGAACTGTGGATTGAATGTCAGTTATGCAAAAACTGGGCTCATATTAAATGCGTGCTTAATACTGGTGATACATATATATGTATTAATTGTGAAAATATTGCCATATAAATGTTTAAAAATAATTATTTATAAATGATACAAATTTTTTTTTTTTAATATTGTATAATAAAGTTTTTTATTTATATTATTTTCCAAATAAAAAGTATAAAATTGAAAATAATGTTTTATTATATATTATTTACCCTTTATTCACTAACAAATAACATATTAAGAAATATAAAGCATTATTGTAATATTATTTTACAACATTTAAAACTTCTGAATATAAAGAATATATTGGATGGATAATTAATAGGATAGATTGGATGTGGAAAGTATATTTAGAGGTAACTATGAAATAAAAAAAAGCTTTTAAGTACAGTAATAAAGTATATTTATTATTAAATCAAATTAGTTTTATACATTATCAATAAAATTTACCTTATCATTAATAAATGGGACAAATTTAACGTGGAAGGTACATCTAAATGTAGCTGTAAAATAAAAAAAAAACCCTTTCAGTGTAGTAATAAAATATATTTATTAATAAATCAAATTAGAATTATACATTATATTTACTAGTATTACTAGTAAAACTATATATTTACAAATATCGTATCCACAATCAGACAACGACCATACCGTGTTGAAAACACCGGTTCTCGTTCGATCACCGAAGTTAAGCAACATCGGGCATGGTAAGTACTTTCATGGGTGACCAGTTATGGAACGCCATGTGTTGGTGTCAATAATTTTCCTTTTTTTACATCTATAAGTAATTGATTACTGTAATTAATCAGTTTGTGTACGCTGCTTCGGAATTCAATATTCAATATCCAATATTCAATAAATTATAAACAAATCCAAACTAATCAAATCCAACATAAGACCTATCATATAATAATAGGTAAAATTAGCTAACAGGTTAAATTAGTGACACTTATCGTTAAGTAAAATTAATCTACATAAAATACTAGTTAATAGGTTAAATTGGTACCACTTATTGTTAAAAAACATTAATTTACATAAAATACTAGTTAATAGGTTAAAATGGTAACACTTATTGTTAAAAAACATTAATCTACATAAAATACTAGTTAATAGGTTAAATTGGTATTAGCCATTGTTAAATAATAATAATATATAATTATTATTAAATATTTAGTTATTTAAAAAGCCACTAAAAGTATTTCTAATAATACTTTTAAGGGCTTTATCATATAATTATAATAGATAGAATTAGTTAATAGCTCAAATTAGTATTAGCCATTGTTAAATAATAATAATATAGAATTATTATTAAATATTTAGTTATTTAAAAAGCCCCTAAAATTATTTCTAATAATACTTTTAAGGGCTTTATCATATAATTATAATAGATGGAATTAGTTAATAGCTCAAATTAGTATTAGCCATTGTTAAATAATAATAATATAAAATTATTATTATTTATTTTTTTTTTTTTTTAATAAAATTGGGGTACTGCTGCCGGTGGATGGCGGGGTCAGCAGCACCCGGCGGCATCGCCATCGAAGGGCATGCGCCGCCAAAACGAGAGATAGATAAAAACAGACACAAAGCAGACAGGGACACATAGATGCTATAGACAATGGACAAACACATACAATAAAAACAAAATAACAAGCAGACCCTGCCATCCCAGAGTCTAAGGAAATGCTCTGTAAGGACAGGGCATAGCGTATAACGCCGAAACCAACGAGATGCCCTGCCTCAAGTGGGTATTATATCTTTACAACGCTGAACAGTTAAAAAAAACCCCAGCGATGCAGAGCAATTCCGCGATTATATATACTTAAATTTTTTTTTCCTTTTTTTTTTACACGAGTGTTACTGATGGCCTAAAGTCACCCAGTGACCTAATAAATATAAGTTTAAAAAAAAAAAAACAAACACCAGTCAGACCAGCTGACTAGGCGCATTCTTTCTGAATGTATAAAAACAAATTAAAACAATAACACCAGAGGTGTAAAAAGCCTCTGGTGGCATAACAAAGTTAAAAGAGACGAACACAAAAACACGAATGGTTAAAACAAAAGAAACAACAACGCAAGACTTATTTAAAAAAAGACAAAACAAGAAATATCACAGCTCAGGTTACATAACTATCACAGCACAAAAATCAAATAACTGCCCCGTGGCAGGATCCTGCTCTCCATACTCTCGACAATTCCGAAACGGCTTCGTCAACTCATAGGAACTCATCCGTGTAAGGAACAAATGACGGCTGCTTACTAAGTGAATAACTTACAACCGTTCAGTCAGCGTCGGGGTTCAACTTACACGGGAGACCGGTACTTGACTAGGCCACATTCGTCCGAGTCGAGGCTACAGAGAACAGGGTAATCCCACGGAGTATCACAGAGATTACCATTCTATTCCCATCACACCGAGGGGGCGGAAGCGGCCACATCGACCCCATAGAACGCATCCATGTGAGGAACGACCGACGTTTCTGCTTACTAGGTGAGCATGCTCGAACTGTTCAGACAGACGTCGCTCACATAGGAGAACCAGTGCGTCGAGGGCCGCGCTCCTACCCATCGATATGATGAGAACAAAACCCGGATCTTTATCACAGGAATGCACCACTGGTGTGCACTAACCGGTGGATGCAGAATAAAAAGCTTAAAGTAAAACACAGGTACAAGGCTATCACAGAATTCTACAAATCACAGTACGATATCACATTTCCGACTCCTCCGAATTCGAGTCACGATTTCGGTATTCACACACATATGGATACTAAACACATTCGACGCTACAGCCAGACATCAGGGCGAGATTAACAAGCATTAAGCAGACGATGGTATTTCTCACATACGGTGGAAACCTCTGTCGATCCTACGACGTTCGTCCTCGTCGAAAAAAGAACTATCAAGGTTTACACCTCTAGATCCGGCACCTTTCGTGAAAACGGTGGTACCTCGAGAAGGAACGGTGCCGATCTTGGGTAGTCAGAGGCTAATGGAATCCGAAGATTACTGTATTGCGCATAAACTATCCCTGGAACCCTTAGCCTCCTTGACACCAATGGGGGATAAATATCCCTCACGGGTGCCAAGGGTAGCTGCTATAAGTGTCCTCACCACCAGAATTATTATTAAATATTTAGTTATTTAAAAAGCCCCTAAAAGTATTTCTAATAATACTTTTAAGGGCTTTATCATATAATTATAATAGATGGAATTAGTTAATAGCTCAAATTAGTATTAGCCATTGTTAAATAATAATAATATAGAATTATTATTAAATATTTAGTTATTTAAAAAGCCCCTAAAAGTATTTCTAATAATACTTTTAAGGGCTTTATCATATAATTATAATAGATGGAATTAGTTAATAGCTCAAATTAGTATTAGCCATTGTTAAATAATAATAATATAGAATTATTATTAAATATTTAGTTATTTAAAAAGCCCCTAAAAGTATTTCTAATAATACTTTTAAGGGCTTTATCATATAATTATAA
>JAPWDM010000001.1:116786815-116879315 GCA_035578155.1 Brachynemurus nebulosus | reverse complement strand
AAGTTACGGATCTAATTTGCCGACTTCCCTTACCTACATTATTCTATCGACTAGAGGCTCTTCACCTTGGAGACCAGCTGCGGATATGGATACGAACCGGCGCGACACCTCCACGTGGTCCTCACCTGGATTTTCAAGGTCCGAGGGAATGATCCAGACACCGCCGCAACTGCGGTGCTCTTCGCGTTCCAAACCCTATCGCCCTGCTAGAGGATTCCAGGGAACTCGAACGCTCATGCAGAAAAGAAAACTCTTCCTGGATCTTCCGACGGCGTCTCCAGGCCTCTTTGGGTTACCCCGACGAACACTCATATACACATATATAATGTGAATGAGGGCCCGACTTATGTACGGTTCCGCTGCCGGGTACCGGAATAGAAACCGGTTTCCCTTTCGCCCAGTGGATGTAATTATTTATTATTTATTTATTTATTTTATAAATTTTTTTTTATTATTTTAAATAATAATTATTTATAAAAATAATTATATAATTTATTAAAACACATCAACATTAACATCGGTTTTCACCTAGGGCTTAGGATCGACTGACTGGTGTGCAACGGCTGTTCACACGAAACCCTTCTCCACGTCAGTCCTCCAGGGCATCGCTAGAGTATTTGCTACTACCACCAAGATCTGCACCGATGGCGGCTCCAGACAGCCTCACGGCCAATCCTTCCACGCACACCATCGCGACCCTCCTACTCGTCAAGTTTTCATGATATTTAAAAATTTTTATAAAAATAATAAATATCTATAATAACAATTGACGATAGAGTATAAGCATGACGCTTTAGCGCCATCCATTTTCAGGGCTAGTTGCTTCGGCAGGTGAGTTGTTACACACTCCTTAGCGGATTCCGACTTCCATGGCCACCGTCCTGCTGTCTTAAGCAACCAACGCCTTTCATGGTATCCCATAAGCGTCGATTTTGGCGCTTTAACTCTATGTTTGGTTCATCCCACAGCGCCAGTTCTGCTTACCAAAAGTGGCCCACTTGGCATTCTGATCCATAAATATTATCTTAATTAAAAATATTATTCTCATAGCTTCACATATACATAAAATTAAAAATAAAATCAATATATGATTTTAAGCAAGCTAGAGATCTCACCCATTTAAAGTTTGAGAATAGGTTGAGGTCGTTTCGGCCCCAAGGCCTCTAATCATTCGCTTTACCGGATGAGACTCGTTGAAAGATGAACGCCAGCTATCCTGAGGGAAACTTCGGAGGGAACCAGCTACTAGATGGTTCGATTAGTCTTTCGCCCCTATACCCAGTTCCGACGATCGATTTGCACGTCAGAATCGCTACGGACCTCCATCAGGGTTTCCCCTGACTTCGTCCTGACCAGGCATAGTTCACCATCTTTCTGGTCCCAGCGTGTACGCTCTAGGTGCACCTTTATTCATAATAAAAATTATAAAAAAATTATAAGAATAATATAAGATGCCCTGGGAGTGCGATATTTAATACATAATAAAAATATATCCTTCCTCAAATTTATACTAAAAAAAATAAAAATTTTTTTTAAAAAAATTATTTTACTTTCATTTCGCCTTTGGGTTTCATAAAATTTATTAATATTTTGATGAAAAAATATTTTATTCCCAATGACTTGCGCACATGCTAGACTCCTTGGTCCGTGTTTCAAGACGGGTCCTGAAAGTACCCAAAGCTATAGCGTCGCTGACAAAAAGATTATTGTTCAAATTAATACCTAAAAACTGACAGTAATATGGTATGATTTATTGGTATAAAAACCAAATAAAATCATATGTTTTATTAAGAAATATAAAAAACCTAATAAAACCCATATATACTCGTTTTAGGTAATGAACGTGTAAAAAAAAAATTTTCACACTTAATCTTATATTATGAATATTTATACCGTCAAACAATTAATTAGATAATATAGGCATATATTACACAAATAAATAAATATTTATAATATAATATACAATGCACAAAAATATTTCATAAATCAATATTTAACGGGTCGCGACGTCCTACAAGATGAGAAGTGCATACCTCGTTATTATACACAACATATAGTAGTGCAATAATTTTATAAATTATAAATATACCATAAAAAATTATAATATATAATAATAATAAATTTTGTCACTAACAAATACAAGTTGGTTAATATACGATAAAAAGTAAATGAATCTCATCTTTCGACCTTTCGGGTTTTTCAGGTTTACCCCTGAACGGTTTTACGTACTCTTGAACTCTCTCTTCAAAGTTCTTTTCAACTTTCCCTCACGGTACTTGTTCGCTATCGGTCTTGTGGTTATATTTAGCCTTAGATGCAGTTTACCACCCACTTAGAGCTGCACTCTCAAGCAACCCGACTTTAAGGAGAGATCCACCTGTTATTCAGTATATAGTCACTACGGGCCTGGCACCCTCTCTGGGTATATGGCCCCATTCAAGATGGACTTGGACTTATTACATAAAATAACAGGTTATATAAAAAATTATGGATCCTCCCAAACACTACATTCCCCGAATGACCATTTTTATTTAGCCATGGGGTTCAATGATGGGCTTTTCCCTGTTCGCTCGCCGCTACTAAGGGAATCCTAGTTAGTTTATTTTCCTCCGCTTAATAATATGCTTAAATTCAGCGGGTAATCTCACCTACCCTGAGGTCGCAATTATAAATAAATAAAATAAAAATGTTTTTTTTCAATATTTTCTTTATAAATAAATATAAAAAAATTTTATTTTGAAAAAATAAAAACACTATTAGTAATTACTTAAACCAAAAAATTTTATCTTATGTTATTATGTTAAATTTTTAAATATTATTATTTAATATTTATATGAAAATTAATAAGAAATAAATTATTTCGTTATTTCATATTTTCATAAAATAAAAATAATTAGATATTTAAAACACATATATACATGAATAATTTTTGGTTTTCATTACTATATGTGTTTAATTTTTTTTCCAATATTTTTATATTTTTAGAAAATATCTTTTCTTTTTTATTAAATTAAAATGATGTGATGTATTATTTGGATTTTCTTATTCTTACATTTTATTTTATAATATATATAAAAAAAATATATTTTATTATTAGTAAGATATAGAAAAATAATATTAAAAATACATACATTTAAACATCATATAATTTAGAATGACGTATAAAATAAAAAATATACGAACATTCATTTTATTATTCATAAGATATATATTTTAAAAATATATATCCTTTATTAAAAATAATCTTTTATTATTGTATACGACCCTCAGCCAGGTGTGGTCCGGGAACAGTATCCAAGGACCGCAATGTGCGTTCGAAATGTCGATGTTCATGTGTCCTGCAGTTCACAAGTTGACGCGCAATTAGCTGCGTTCTTCATCGACCCACGAGCCAAGTGATCCACCGTTCAGGGTAATCTTTATATTATTAAATTTTAAAAAATATTTATATTAAATAAAAATTTATACTTTTTTTATTATTATAAAATAATAATAAAAAGACTGCAATAAAAAACAATTTTTTATTGACTTACATTTGTATAAAAGAATAAATAATAATATTTAATAAAATTTTATTAGATACAGTGCTAGCTTGTTTATTTGACAAAACATTAAAAAAAAAAATTTTTTTTTAAAGAAAACTCATTTATTAAATAACTATATTATAAATAAGACATATTGAAAGTAACTTGTTTTGTTATTTTACGAATATGCTATTTATTTTATATAGATTCAATAAATTTTTAATATTGTTAATATAAAAAAAAAAATTTATATATTGATATATAAAAATAAACACATATCAAAAAAAAATTAAAAAATCAAATTAACATTTGGATGTAAAACTTTATAACCAATAATATATTTAATATATTAAAAATTGGTATCCAAATACGTGTTTATTTATTACAATATTATAATTTTTATATTATAAAAATTATATATTTTATAAAGTAAGTTATAGAAAAAAAGTAAATTTTTCTTTTACTTACATAAAAATATAAGGAATTTATAAACAAAATATTTTAACAAAACATTAATATATATATATATATATATATATATATATATATATATATATATATATATATATATATATATATATATATATATAAAATCACAAAAATAAAGTTTTGTTATATTTCGTTAATGATCCTTCCGCAGGTTCACCTACGGAACCTTGTTACGACTTTTACTTCCTCTAAATGATCAAGTTTGGTCATCTTTCCAGCATCATCGGCAATGTCTTTTAAAAACATTGCCGCGCACCAGTCTGAAGACCTCACTAAATCATTCAATCGGTAGTAGCGACGGGCGGTGTGTACAAAGGGCAGGGACGTAATCAACGCGAGCTTATGACTCGCGCTTACTGGGAATTCCTCGTTCATGGGGAATAATTGCAAGCCCCAATCCCTAGCACGAAGGAGGTTCAGCGGGTTACCCGGACCTTTCGGCCAGAGGAAAACACGCTGATTCCTTCAGTGTAGCGCGCGTGCGGTCCAGAACATCTAAGGGCATCACAGACCTGTTATTGCTCAATCTCGTGCGGCTAGAAGCCGCCTGTCCCTCTAAGAAGAATTATTTGTACGCCGGCAGTAAAAACCACATCAAAAAACTGATGTCACTTTAGTTAATGTATCATGTTAAATATATCATTAATGCAGATTAAGTAATTACACATAGAAATTTATCCCCAAAGAAATAAAAAACATAAATGAATATTATCAATCATACATATTATAAATATATTAAAACAAAATATACAAATAACATTCAGTAACAATACAGCCGATGGGCCTTGAGATGCCGGTAATAAAGTACGTCTATTTAGTAGGCTAGAGTCTCGTTCGTTATCGGAATTAACCAGACAAATCGCTCCACCAACTAAGAACGGCCATGCACCACCACCCACCGAATCAAGAAAGAGCTCTCAATCTGTCAATCCTTCCGGTGTCCGGGCCTGGTGAGGTTTCCCGTGTTGAGTCAAATTAAGCCGCAGGCTCCACTCCTGGTGGTGCCCTTCCGTCAATTCCTTTAAGTTTCAGCTTTGCAACCATACTTCCCCCGGAACCCAAAAGCTTTGGTTTTCCGGAAGCTGCCCGCCAAGTCATCGGAGGAACTTTGGCGGATCGCTAGCTGGCATCGTTTATGGTTAGAACTAGGGCGGTATCTGTTCGCCTTCGAACCTCTAACTTTCGTTCTTGATCAATCAAAACATTTTTGGCAAATGCTTTCGCTTCTGTCCGTCTTGCGACGATCCAAGAATTTCACCTCTAACGTCGCAATACGAATGCCCCCATCTGTCCGTATTAATCATTACCTCGGAAAAACTTCCGAAAACCAACAAAATAGAACCGAGGTCCTATTCCATTATTCCATGCACACAATATTCAAGCACTATTTAAATTTTAAAGCCTGCTTTAAGCACTCTAATTTGTTCAAAGTAAACGTACCGGCCCATCTCGACACTCAATTAAGAGCATCGCGATAGGATTATAATTGGGAGGCTGTCTCCATTATTTAAATTATAAAAAATAAATAACTTTAACACTTACGATAAATTATACTTTAATGTACATATTAGTATATAAAATTTAACTAGTATACTTTAAACTTTTCAAGCAAGTAAAAATATAAATAATAACTTACCATAAAAATAAAAATTTAAATAAAAATACAAGTATTTATAACCATATTATACAATATATAATTTATACCTCACCACCGGTAGGACGTCCCACAAAACATGCCAGTTAAACACCGCGAGCGGTGAACCGACAGTGTAGGACACAAATTCGACTACGAGCTTTTTAACCGCAACAACTTTAATATACGCTATTGGAGCTGGAATTACCGCGGCTGCTGGCACCAGACTTGCCCTCCAATGGATCCTCGTTAAAGGATTTAAAGTGTACTCATTCCGATTATGGGGCCTCGGATGAGTCCCGTATCGTTATTTTTCGTCACTACCTCCCCGTGCCGGGAGTGGGTAATTTGCGCGCCTGCTGCCTTCCTTGGATGTGGTAGCCGTTTCTCAGGCTCCCTCTCCGGAATCGAACCCTGATTCCCCGTTACCCGTTACAACCATGGTAGGAGCAGAACCTACCATCGACAGTTGATAAGGCAGACATTTGAAAGATGCGTCGCCAGTACTATAAAGACCGTGCGATCAGCTAAAAGTTATTCAGAGTCACCAAATTATTACGATGCACATATACTAAATATATATATATGAAATTATAAAAAAACATAAAATATATTATAAAAATATGTTAACATCGATTGGTTTTGATCTAATAAAAGCATTCCTTCCATCTCTGGTCGGAACTCTGTTTGCATGTATTAGCTCTAGAATTACCACAGTTATCCAAGTAAATGTATGTACGATCTAAGGAACCATAACTGATATAATGAGCCTTTCGCGGTTTCACCTTAATATGGCTTGTACTGAGACATGCATGGCTTAATCTTTGAGACAAGCATATGACTACTGGCAGGATCAACCAGGGAACTGTATGTTCCAAACTTAATAAAATTATTCCATTTAAAAAAAAAGAAATATTTTAAAAAGTTTTTCATTTATTAATCAGTATAAAATTTCTTCATAAACTGATATAAACATATAAAAATTATAACAAAAATTGAAATAAAAATAAATTTATTTCTTTTGTTACTTTTTATATAAAAAATATTTTCTAAAATTTTTAATATTTAAAAAAATAAAAAAAAATTCTTTTTTGAAAATATTCTTATTTGAATAAAAACTATTACCATATATTTTAAGTAATATAGTTTTATTGAAATAATTCAAACATTTGCTCATAACTCTTCGCTAGATTGTATGCGACAATTTTTAAATATATAAAATATATATTTATTTAACGTTCGAATAACACACTTCATTCGCGCTTGGTATGTAGTGAGTTTCTGCATTATAAATTTATTAAAAAATTTATTTTATAAAATTGTTTGTCCACATAAGAGCCTAAGGCTTAACACCTATAGCCCATGGACTTGCTTTGACATAATATAGGTTAATATTAAAAAATTATAAAAATTATATATAAATGGTTTTGGGTTAATAAAAATATATGTGAATTATTAATAAAAATCATAAAAATTTTTAATAAATAAAAACACATATTTTTTTTTAATACCAAAACACTTACTTTATATATTTTCATAATTTTTCGACGAAGTACCTTTACGATGTTACTATAGTAAATAAAAATTATTTGAAAATATCATCTTAACAAAAAATAATATTTTCAAAAGAACAGAACTTAGTCAAAATAAAACTATTAATGTAATGCTCTTACACACATACATAATAGCTATATATACTTTGACCGAACCGTTCATAACGTTTAAGTCAACTACACACATCGATATTTAAAAAGGTACCATCATCATATATAAGTTTTGGATTTTGCAGCGTGGTAAATTTTACTTTTTTTTATATTTTTTTGTTTTAATTTGTTATAAAAATGATAAACACTATAAAATATATAATTATTAATGAAATTTTTTAAAGTTTATATTAAAATATAAGAATTTTTTTATATTTTTCATTTTTTTCAATTTTTTTGAGTTTTTATATAGATATAGGTAATACTACATACAACCTAGTAGAGTAACAACACATATCGTATGATATTTGTACTTATTGGTCGATTCTGTAACTATTAACAGTCTGTAAAACCTCTGTTAGACTGTTAAATTACAGAATGTTAAAAAATGGTATTCTGTACGCAATTTTTAACAGAAATGTTAGCTAACATTCTGTTATTGCTCTGTAAACTTTACAGCACTCAAAACACTCGCCATAAACTTTACAGAGCTGTTAAATAGGTTAATTACTATGGATATTATTAAATATTGATAATTTTGATTTTTACGTTTTTTATAAATTCAATATTTTGACGTTTTAATTTGTCATTTTTTGAATTATTTGATATCCGTAAGTATGTGATCATAAAGTATTTTTTGTAGTAAGAAGACTGTTGAGGAAATAGTGCAGTGTTCTTAAATCGGATAGGATGTAATTTCAAATAAAATAAATTTATTATGAATTATATTTTTTTTTTATATACAGTGAATGTTTTCAGGACAAAATCGCACTGACACAATTTGTCCACATGAAGCGTCCTACCTTTTCTCGACAGTGCTTCAGTTATTTAATGTATTTCAACAAGTATTCTTATTCATAGTACTGTCAATTCTTATTTTGTTGTCTACGTATTTAATGCACAATGCATTGTCTTTTGATAGTGAATAAGCGCTCCTTACTTTACCTGTTTTCACAATTTTTTTTTAAAAAATTTTTACCCATAAAAGTGTCAATAATTTATGAAAAATTTTCCCCAGAGACTTGGTGGGCTTGAAGTATTTCTAAAACTATCGGTACCGATATCTACGGAAAGCTCTGATGTGTGTAAATTAGATATCGAAATTATAGCATTATAGGTACATATGCCTATTTTACCATTTGACGAGTTACCGACCCATAATCATGATAATTTTACGTGAGTTTAATATACATGGGCAATACACATAATTTATCTCTCCATTTAACATAAATCGCTATAAAAGAATTAATTTTTTACATTTTATATACACAAATCCATGGTAATTTAACATAAATAGTTCAACAACAGTAGAATATATAAAATGTAATTGGCATCTTAACATAGTGTCTTACAGAATACCAAATTTTTAACATTCTGTTAAAAGCAATTTTACAGAGCTCTGTACTGCAAAATAACAGTCTGTAATAATTTGGTTACAGAATCGACCCATTAATATAAAATAGGATGATTGTAACAACATCGCTTAGATACAAAATGAATGTATATTTGAACTTTGAAATATTTTTACACATTAATAATAAATGAAACAAATTCTTTAAAAATTCATCTATTTTAAAACTTTTTTTTTTCAAAACATGATGTATTTTGTTAAAACAAACGAATATAGAATTGTTTTTTATATATAAAATTAATAGTTTATGAGAAAATTTCTATTTTGTTATTTATAATGTACGTTATAAACAACTTTTATGAAAAGTATAAAAAATCAAAAAATACATTCTCATATACGAAGATTTCAATATTTTTACTTACATTACGTTAAAATATGTACACTAATTTGATTTACGTTTACGTATTTACAAATTTAATATCCATTTGTATTTTAGGTGTACAATATTCATACTATATCAGAAGAATCAAAATCACAAAAAATTCATATATTTCAAAACTTTTTTTTCAAAACATGATGAATTTTGTTAAAACAAACGAATATAGATTTGTTTTTTATATATAAAATTGATAGTTTTGGAGAAAATTTCTATTTTGTTATTTATAATGTACGTTATAAACAACTTTTATCAAAAGTATAAAAAATCAAAAAATACATTCTCGTATACGAAGATTTCAATATTTTTACTTACATTACGTTAAAATATTTACACAAACTTGACTTACGTTTACGTATGTACAAATTTCGTATCCATTTGTATTTTATGTGTACAATATTCATACTATATCAGAAGAACCAAAATCACACAAAATTTATATATTTTAAAACTTTTTTTTCAAAACATGATGAATTTTATTAAAATAAACGAATGTAGATTTGTTTTTTATACATAAAATTGATAATTAAAATTGACATAGTGTTTGAAAAATTACCAAACTGGATCGGCTGGGACTCGAACCCGGATCTCTTGGTTACCAGCCAAGCGCCTTACCAACTAGGCCACCGATCACTTGTTCGAGTGCCACTCCAATTCAGTAATCAATCAAACACAACCTCTCTCTAATGCGAGACGCAGTTTTATACTTTTTTAATTTCAAATGTTATCGAGTGCCTGTGAAACATTATTAGTGTATGGCGGATTTTTATCCGTATTTAAACATACACCAATATTCATATCTTCACTCAATGTCCAGCTTTGGCGCTTGGCTGGTAACCAAGAGATCCGGGTTCGAGTCCCAGCCGATCCAGTTTGGTAATTTTTCAAACACTATGTCAATTTTAATTAACATAATGAATTGGCCATTTGCCAAAGTACATCGAGTGTTCAAGTATCAGCCAACGTTATAAACAACTTTTATCAAAAGTATAAAAAATCAAAAAATACATTCTCATATGCGAAGATTTGAATATTTTTACTTACATTACGTTAAAATATGTACACTGACTTGACTTACGTTTACGTATTTACAAATTTCGTATCCATTTGTATTTTATGTGTACAATATTCATACTATATCAGAAGAATCAAAATCACAAAAAATTCATATATTTTAAAACTTTTTTTTAAAACATCATGAATTTTGTTAAAACAAACGAATATACATTTGTTTTTTATATATAAAATTGATAGTTTTGGAGAAAATTTCTATTTTGTTATTTATAATGTACGTTATAAACAACTTTTATCAAAAGTATAAAAAATCAAAAAATACATTCTCATATGCGAAAATTTCAATATTTTTACTCACATTACGTTAAAATATGTACACTAACTTGACTTACGTTTACGTATTTACAAATTTCGTATCCATTTGTATTTTATGTGTACAATATTCATACTATATCAGAAGAATCAAAATCACAAAAAATTCATATATTTTAAATTTTTTTTTTAAAACGTGATGAATTTTGTTAAAACAAACGAATATACATTTGTTTTTTATATATAAAATTGATAGTTTTGGAGAAAATTTCTATTTCTATTTGTTATTTATAATGTACGTTGTAAACAACTTTTATCAAAAGTATAAAAAATCAAAAAATACATTCTCATATGCGAAGATTTGAATATTTTTACTTACATTACGTTAAAATATGTACACTGACTTGACTTACGTTTACGTATTTACAAATTTCGTATCCATTTGTATTTTATGTGTACAATATTCATACTATATCAGAAGAATCAAAATCACAAAAAATTCATATATTTTAAAACTTTTTTTTAAAACATGATGAATTTTGTTAAACAAACGAATATACATTTGTTTTTTATATATAAAATTGATAGTTTTGGAGAAAATTTCTATTTTGTTATTTATAATGTACGTTATAAACAACTTTTATCAAAAGTATAAAAAATCAAAAAATACATTCTCATATGCGAAGATTTCAATATTTTTACTTACATTACGTTAAAATATATACATTCAGTCTATTTTCCTTTACGTATTCAAGAATTTCATATCAACTTTTCATATGTAGACATACAATATCATAAGTTGCAAAACCACTAAAAATTCATATATATATATATATATATATATATATATATATATATATATATATATATATATATATATATAAATTTTTTTTAAAAAGTATTTATTATGCTAAAAAAACACAAATAGATCACTTTTTTATTTGTAAAACTTATACTTTTCGAAAAAATTTCAATTTTGTAAAAATATATGTACGTTATTGCATTTTTTGTGTATAGTTGAAAAAGTTATCATTTACATAAGCGAAGATTACTTATAATGTGTTAAAAACATATACATTAACTTTATTTGCGTTTACGTATAGAAAGAAATTGACTTTATCTATTGAAAACTTTTATATATACTATATTATAAAGATACAAAACCAATAAAAATTCATGGGTAATTTTTCATGTTCAAGTTACCTCTGTAGTGTGTTTAGTTGGAAAAGAGTGACTTATTTAAGTCTTTTGTGTCGGGTAATTTTTACATGATCAACTTACCTCTTTAATGTGTTTAGTTGGAAAAGAGTGACTTATTTAAGTCTTTTATGTGGGGTAATTTTTACATGATCAATTTACCTCTGTAATGTGTTTAGTTCGAAAAGAGTGACTTATTTAAGTCTTTTATGTGGGGTAATTTTTACATGATCAATTTACCTCTGTAATGTGTTTAGTTGGAAAAGAGTGACTTATTTAAGTCTTTTATGTGGGGTAATTTTTACATGATCAATTTACCTCTGTAATGTGTTTAGTTGGAAAAAATTGACTTATTTATGTCTTTTGTGTGGGGTAATTTTCTACTAAGTAATTTAATCTACTTACCTCTGTAGTGTGTTTAGTTGGAAAAGTGTAGAACAATTGAGTCTGATAATTGGCTCATTTCTATTGAATGGGGTTATTTTTGCATGTTCATTTTACCTCAATATACCTCAATAAAAGTATTAATTGAACAATAACGGTAAAGATATTTTTTAATTTAAATAATTATTCTTATTATAATATGTTATTGAAGCGATTACTATAAGAATTTTATCTAATATTATCATTTTCCTATTCTTTCTATACTAATTTCAGTTGATGCTATTCAAATTTTCCCAAAAAATTGCCCAACTAACCCCGATCTACCCTAATATCTAAATGACACTGACACGTACTTGAAAATATGTACAGCCCAGTTTTGAATAGTACCACTAAACGGGGGCTCTCTAAGGTCAAAGTTGCACTCTTCAAATTTCAGTGTTGGTTTAACAGTATTTTTTTTTTAATGCAATAAAAAAACTTTACTTATTTTATCATAACGTAATAGTGACATTTCCAAAAATTAATTAATACGATTGAAAACGCAGTAGTATTTTTTAAATTTTAATTTTTGATTTGATATTGAGTGGCATATTGAATTGTTAAAAATTCAATACGCCACGATTGAAAACACAGTAGTATTTTTTAAATTTTAATTTTTGATTTGATATTGAGTGGCATATTGAATTGTTAAAAATTTTTCTTTTATAATTCACTCATTTTTAAGGGCAGGGTAAGGTATTAAAATAATTTTTTTTTGCATTTTTTTTATTTTTTTAACTGAATGCACAATATCTTAAGAATATTGTCTCAAAATTTCAAGTTGATTGGAGCAAAATTGACGAAGTTATAAGCATTTTTGTTGTTACCTGGGAGATGTTTCATTCTCTATATATCTCTCTCTTTCAGTTATATTATAAAAATTTCAATGGAAGTACTAACGTGTCTATACCTGTACTGTATATTTTGTCAGTGTAGGGTACAAAATTTAGTTTAGCAGTAAGTATTCTATATCAGTTTTATACAAGAATTTTTAAGTGTTCAAAATTTTAAAGCGTTTTCCCCACAGCTCACGTTTTCAAAGTCGGTGCCCCTCATAACTTCAAAACTACAACACCGATCCATTTCAAAATTTTGAACACTATTTCTGTACATAATTTACGAGGTAAAGCTGGAGAGCTTTTTTCAAATTTGTTAATAATTTTTACTTTACAATAATAAATTAGCCAATTTTTTTTCGCAAAAATCGTGTTTTTCCGTTCTAAGTGTTCCAAAAAAGTGAAAAATTGAAATTTCGAAAAACCCTCCCAGCGTTACCCGAGGAAAACTATTATCTAACGAATGAACTTTAATTTTTTTATTTCGGATGATCCAGCACCAAGTTATGAGGGCCACCGCAATTCTACTTTTTTCCGAGACACGTTCGAATAATTGCTGCCATTACTGTATTTTTTAATATTTCTTCGTAAAAATTTTATACAATATTCTTCGAATGTTGTATTTTAATGTACCACTGGTTTTAATAAAGAGATTTTAACTGTGTCGTCCCAAAAAAATAACAAAAACATGCCTTTTTTTGTACGAATTAACCTTACCCTCTCCTTAATGTAAGTACAATAATTGTTAAACCACACACTTATACAAGTGACTGTGACGACACTGATAATCACGAAATGAATGTGCTTTATAGAAATTAATTTTGTTCAATAAATTAAACATAAAAGATGTATGTTGACAAAACCGATTCATTAAATCATTATAATATAAACAAAACGTAAATGAAATTTGTGAATAGAAGACCATGTGAATCATCACATCACCATATCATTAGTTTTTAGAATACTACACTCATCAACAAAATTAACCGTTCAACCTCCAAATAGTATAACATTAAATTATTTTTTGAAAGCTGTGGTATTAGATTCTATTTGTTTAGCGAGTACGTAATTTAGCAATAAATTAAGCATTTTCTGCTATACTGTAAGCTACATTTACTTCAAAAAACAATGAAAAGTAAAAAAATGTAATTTTTATTAAAAATAAATTAAAAGTTGCTTTTAATTTTTATATTGAGGAAAGATATACTTTTATTACCTATGTAGCCTCTCCCTGCGCCAGTATATCATACTGACGATTAGAAAACCTGTCGATAACATCCTGAATATTTAATCCAAAAAGTCAATTTTTATTAATTTCCAAAAATCGGTTAAATTAAAAGAAAATTAAAATGAATTCTGATTGTTAAATCGTTTATTTAGCAAAAAATAACATTCAACATCACAAACGAAATTTAAAATAAAATTAATGCTAAACATATTTTGGAAAAGGTGATCAAATAATTTTGCCGACGAGTGTATTTATTGTATTTTCAAATATAGGTATACGTATAATATTCATTATATATATCATGTCTACTTTTTCTAAACAGCTTGCTTGCATTAACATGCATAGAACACATAGGACACATAGGGGAGAGTCTGCTATACTGGACTGACTCCTAAATTGGATCGCTTCAATTTTACGTAACTAAAGGACAGATAGAGCCATTTGACTAACAATGAAAATATTAAACAACTTTTGAAATTATTTCTTAGTATGAATTTAGGTAGTTGTCAAATAAATAGTCTTTTAAAACCAAATTTATGAATAATTGCTAAGTGGATTTTAATTACTACCGTTTGACTAAACTCTTAACAGATAGGTATAACTTTTTCTTTTTATATTTATGTTTCATCTATGACGTATGTAATTTATTATAACGACATAATGTTAAAAATATATACATGAGTTAGACACAGACAACGGTCATTGTAGAAAAAAACACTTAGTTAGCCTAAATTGGACCTATCATAAGTTCCTATAATGGACCGGTTCAATTTAAAAACCATGTCACATTAACAATATTATTATCCCTAAAATGAGAAAGATATGGCCAATAAAAACAAGAAGAATTAGAAGTATATCACTAAATATTCCAATACAAGAAATTTTTCCATTAATCGCAATAAGACAAAGAATTGAAGCTAAAAATAACCGTAAGGATTAATAAGCAACAGAATTAACTAGTTATTCTTACAAAAACAGTTTAAAGGTATCTAAAGCCGAATCATGAAAAGAAAAATGTTTGAAAGAAAATTAGAAGTAGAAGAAATGGTTTTTGAAACGATAGCTAGTAGTCAGTCTAATGAAGAAGCTGAAAGTTGATATTGTGGAATTTGCGAAGAAGACAGAATTTAGCCAATGATTCAGTGCATGATGTGTAGAGAATGGAATCATGTAATTGTGCAAATTCTTCGAAAAGACTAAAAAAATACTTTTGTATTAACGGTAAGAACTGATTCCTGAGTTTTAGAATTGATATGTACTTTTTGTTTCCACTATATTTCTTTTTTACTATGTAATACTGATTTTGGTTACAGTACAGTATAATAAAAGTATAATAAAATCATAGTTTTTGAACTTTTTCCTCAACTTTCGTTTGATTACGCTATTATTAACGGTGGTCCAATTTAAGATCCAATCGGTCCAAATTAGCATAGTAGTTTCTTAAATTGGACCAAATGACATTATCTTTTTTACCCCCGGGAAAATCCTTTAAAATTCAGAGCCGAATTAACATTTTTATTTTATAACATAAAGATTGATTAATCATCAATCTTTATTTCGGAATCTAAAATCGGTCAAGACCGACTTAGGGTGTAGACCCGGACACTTACTAATTATTTTTTATTTTTTCTTTGTTTTTACTTATAATGAAAAAAATAGATCAGGGATATAATAAATAATATATACACTCTTTCTAATGGTAATATTTTTATTGCTGATATCAAGGAAACATGTATAAACATAAAATTAACCAAAAAAATATAAAAAAGTGTCCGGGTCTAGACGGTTTTACCGTATAGTCTTATTTAAAAATCTATAAGTTTGTATCATAACTCAAAAACCATACGAGCTATAAAGCTCCTGACTAGAGCAATCGGTTGCCCCCGTCGATATCTACAACTCTTATTTGAACAATTTTTTGATTAAATCAACGGTTCGGCTGCAAATATAAAGGCAACTCTCCAAATACTCACCTGTATATATACTACTACAAACATTTATGGGAGCAAAAAAAAATTGTTAATTTTTTAGTGACTTTTGAAGGGCTGTATTTACATGAAAAATGGTCGTATCGAGATTTTAAGAAAAGCATTTTGAAGCTCCAAGATTCTAGTTTTCAGATCTTTCGTCCAAAAATTTTTAGCAGTGACAGCTATCGAACAATTATAAGGAATAACACAAAAAAAGTTTTTGCAAATTTTTTGTTCTTTTTTTTTGGTCTACGGGCTTGAAAAATTTTTTTACAGTAAAGCCATGGTATTGACATGATAGCCTGTTTATTCAGCTTCAAATTCCTTTTTAAAATTTTTCTCTGCGTTGATTTGTTCCGGAGGTATTCAACTTTGAATGCAAAAGGATCCACTTAGCTTTAATGGTCGATATCTCAGTAACCAGTGATCGGACAGAAAACTGAAGGGCAGTTTTGGAATACGGAATAAATCTCCTACAAGGCTATGCCGCGTACTTTCGGAAAAAAATTTTTCATCCTTAATTTTAATCTGAAAAATGTGAAAAAAAGGTATATTTTTCCTTGTTGCGAAAAATCGTCCGCATCCCTGCGAATATTGATGGGGACTCTAATGTTTATACGAATTTTTATACCTCAGTGTACTCCCAACAACCCTGTAAATCGGCAGATCGATCTATCGAAAGGTTTTTCTAAGCCGTTTATTCAAAATTTCAGAAAAAAATTAAAGGAGCAAAATTGAATGAAAAAAATTGAATGGAAAATTCAACTTTTTTTCAACTATTTTCACAGTTAGGCATCTTTTATCCATTAAAATTTAAAAATTAAAAAAAGAAATTATTATTCAAAACTTTTTTCAAAATTTGAAACATTTTTTTTCAAATTTTTTCCAAAAATTATTTTTTAAACTTAATTTTAATTTTTTTCAAATTTTGAATAAAATTTTGAAAAATAGTTTTTTTCTTAATTTTTAAATTTTAATGGATAAAAGATGCCGAACTGTGAAAAAAGTTGAAAAAAAATTGAATTTTCCATTCAATTTAATTCATTCAATTTTGCTCCTTTAATTTTTTTTCTGAAAATTTTAACAAACGGTTTAGGAAAACCATTCGATAGATCGATCTGCCAATTTGCAGGGTTATTGGGGGTACATTGAGGTATGAAAATTCGTACAATCATTAGATTCCCCGTCAATATTCGCAAGGACGGGTGTTCGGTGCCGACAAAGACATCGATGAATGGACGGAAAATGTCGTTACAAAACTTAAACGAAAGCTGAAGGACTACTTGCATAAATAAAACTTTGTTAAACTTAACTGTATATTTTAATAACTTAGATTACACGTGTAATATGACACTGTAGTAGTAATTACAGCACCCGCCTGTGCCTTTAATTAATGAGTCGATTCTGTAACTACATTATTACAGACTGTTATTTTACAGTACAGAGCTCTGTATAATTGTTTTTAACAGAATGTTAAAAATTTGGTATTCTGTAAGACACTATGTTAAGATGCCAATTACATTTTATATATTCTGCTGTTGTTGAACTATTTATGTTAAATTACCATGGATTTGTGTATAAAAAATGTAAAAAAATAATTCTTTTATAGCGATTTATGTTAAATGGAGTGGTAAATTATGTGTATTACCCACGTATATTAAACTCGCGTAAAATTATCATGATTATGGGTTAAGCTATTTCTAAATTAGATATTCGGGAATTCTCTGGAAAACCAGTTCCTTATAATGGTATAATATTTCACGCCACTCGTCAAATGGTAAAATAGGCATAAATATGTACCCCTATAATGCTATAATTTCGATATCTAATTTACACACATCAGAACTTTCCGTAGATATTGATACCGATAGTTTTAGAAATACTTTAAGCCCACCAAGTCTTTGGGGAAAATTTTTCATAAATTATTGACACTTTTATGGGTAATAATTTTTTTCAAAAAATTCATGTAAAGTAAGGAGCGCTTATTCACTATCAAAAGACAATGCATTGTGTATTAAATACGTAGACAACAAAATAAGAATTGACAATACTATGAATAAGAATACTTGATGAAATACATTAAATAACTGTAGCATTGTCGGGAATGGTAAAACGCTTCATGTGGACAAATTGTGTCAGTGCAATTTTGCGCCAAAAAATTCACTGTTTATAAAGAAAATATAATTCACAATAAATTTATCTTATTTAATAAAATTACATCCTGTCCGATTTAAGAACACTGCACTATTATCTCAACAGTCTTCTTACTACAAAAACTACTTCATGACTACATACGGATATCAAATAATTCAAAAAATGACAAATTAAAACGTCAAAATATTGAATTTATAAAAAAAGCAAAAATCAAAATTATCAATATTTAATAATATCCATAGTAATTAGCCTATTTAACAGCTCTGTAAAGTTTATTGCGAGTGTTTTGAATGCTGTAAAGTTTACAGAGAAATAACAGAATGTTAGCTAATGGGTCGATTCTGTACATTCTGTAACTACATTATTACAGACTGTTACTTTGCAGTACAGAGCTCTGTAAAATTGTTTTTAACAGAATGTTAAAAATTTGGTATTCTGTAAGACACTATGTTAAGATGTCAATTACATTTTATATATTCTACTGTTGTTGAACTATTTATGTTAAATTACCATGGATTAGTGTATATAAAATGTAAAAAATTAATTCTATTATAGCGATTTATGTTAAATGGAGAGATAAATTATGTGTATTACCTATGTGTATTAAACTCACGTAAAATAATCATGATTATGGGTTAAGCTATTTCTAAATTAGATATTCGGGAATTCTCTAGACAACCAGTTCCTTATAATGGTTATAACATTTCAGGCCACGCGTCAAATGGTAAAATAGGCATATGTACCTATAATGCTATAATTTCGATATCTAATTTACACACATCAGAGCTTTCCGTAGATATCGGTACCGATATTTTCAGAAATACTTCGAGCCCACCAAGTCTCTGGGGAAAATTTTTCATAAATTATTGACACTTTTATGGGTAAAAATTTTTTTAAAAAAATTGTGAAAACAGGTAAAGTAAGGAGCGCTTATTCACTATCAAAAGACAATGCATTGTGCATTAAATACGTAGACAACAAAATAAGAATTGACAATACTATGAATAAGAATACTTGTTGAAATACATTAAATAACCGAAGCACTGTCGAGAAAAGGTAAAACGCTTCATGTGGACAAATTGTGTCAGTGCGATTTTGTCCTGAAAACATTCACTGTATATAAAAAAAAAAAAAATATAATTCATAATAAATTTATTTTATTTGAAATTACATCCTATCCGATTTAAGAACACTGCACTATTTCCTCAACAGTCTTCTTACTACAAAAAATACTTTATGATCACATACTTACGGGTATCAAATAATTCAAAAAATGACAAATTAAAACGTCAAAATATTGAATTTATAAAAAACGCAAAAATCAAAATTATCAATATTTAATAATATCCATAGTAATTAGCCTATTTAACAGCTCTGTAAAGTTTATGGCGAGTGTTTTGAGTGCTGTCAAGTTTACAGAGCAATAACAGAATGTTAGATAACATTTCTGTTAAAAATTGCGTACAGAATACCATTTTTTAACATTCTGTAATTTAACAGTCTAACAGAGGTTTTACAGACTGTTAATAGTTACAGAATCGACCAATAATATTTCTGTTAAAAATTGCGTACAAAATACCATTTTTTAACATTCTGTAATTTAACAGTCTAACAGAGGTTTTACAGACTGTTAATAGTTACAGAATCGACGAAATAGCCTTGTAGGAAATTTATTCCGTATTCCAAAGCTGCCCTTCAATTTTCTATCCGATCACTGGTTACTGAGATATCGATCGTTAAAGCAAAATAGATCCTTTTGCATTCAAAGTTGAATACCTCCGGAACAAATCAACGTAGAGAAAAATTTTAAAAAGGAATTTGAAGCTGAATAAACCGGCTATCATGTCAATACCATGGTTTTACTGTAAAATAATTTTTCAAGCCCGTAGACAAAAAAAAAAGAGCAAAAAATTTTCAAACACTTTTTTCGTGTTATTCCTTATAATTGCTCGATAACTGTCACTCCTAAAAATTTTTGGATGAAAGATCTGAAAACTAGAATGTTGGAGCTTCAAAATGCTTTCTTTGACATCTCGATACGACCATTCTTCACGTAAACACAGCCCTTCAAAAATCACTAAAAAATTAACAATTTTTTTTTGCTACCTTAATTGTTTGTAGTAGTATATATAAATTCATCCAAACGATTTTTTTGTATTTAATAATGTAAGTTTTAACTAAAATGAATAGAAACTCAAAGATCACCATAGTTTATTGAAATAGTGTCCTTGTGAAAAGACAGAAATTGTTTTTAATATTATCAATGAATAATTTACCATCTATATATATATATATATATATATATATATATATATATATATATATATATATATGGTAAATTATAATAGATGGTAAATATATATATATATATATATATATATATATATATATATATACATGTCACAATAGGCTACGATAGGCTACGATAAAGGGGCCGTCCATTAATCACGTGATGTTTTTTTTTGCATTTTTTAACCCCTCTCCCCCTTGGTGATACATGGTGAGGTTTAAGGGTACCCCCCCTCCCCCCGTATATCACGTGTATTTTTTCGTACCTGCAAAGAATCTAATTTTTTTTTTAATATTTAAAAAATACTGGTATAAGTATCATCTAATTTTATTATAGAAAATTAAACACTACTATAATAACGTTCAGAAGTAGACAGAAATTAGCAATTAGCAATTTTTTTTTTTTTTTTTTTTTTGATTGACAAAAATAATAGAAATGCGAAAAACTTTTTTGTACTAATACATGAACATTACTTAATGTACAGTATTTTCGGACCACGGATTAGCAAGACTTTCTTCAACACCAATAACTGGATAAGCATCTTGCAAATCAGTTGTTGGCACAGTGCTTTGTTGAAGATCAAGATCGGTTTCATCAAGCCACTCGGCGTCATCATTTTCGCGCACTACGCAGAGAATCTCTCTCGATCTACCGTTCGATCGTCGCGTGAGGATGCGGGAAGGACGAACATTGTGCATCTCTGGACTATTATATTGATAGCGAATCAAGATCACACTACAAGCCGTTTTCGATTTTGTACGCGTTTGACGAAAAAATAAATACATGTAACGCCGCTTTTCGGTTGAGTATCGCGCACTTGCCGAAAAAATAAATACACGTGACATATTACTTTACCCCCCCCCTCACCCTTGTGATATTTCGTGATTTTTTATGGGACCCCTCCCCCCCCCTTTCAAGCCTCACGTGATTAATGGACAGCCCCAAACTGCGAAACTACTGAACCAATTTTGATCAAATTTGGTAATTATCTATAATTTGGTCCGACTTAAAAGATAGGATAGTTTTTATCTCAATTATTGACCTTAAAATTTCTTTTTTGCAAATTAAGTATTTTAATCACAATATATGATACTATTTTGTACTTAAAATCTATATAAATTTGAAAATATACATATACGTTTGTTTGTTATTGATTTTTGTTTCCAAAGTTTCAAAGCATGCATTGGCAAAAATTTGAACATCTTTTACAACTGACATAATAAAAAATTTTACTATTTATTTAAATAAATATTAATGTAAATTTTACGAAAAAAATGTTTTCGTAGAAAAAATATAGTGTAAAATACGTGAGAAATAAGCCGTTTTTCCCACTTATTGTACAATATACTATTATTATTATAGTGTGTATTGTGTTATAATTGTGCAGTGTATCTAAAACCATCAATATAAGAATCTATGGAAAAATCTCAGAGTTTGAAAATTAGATATATTAATGGTTACTTTCGAGTCATATGGCGAGCGGAGCGAAGCATTACATGGAATTAACCTTTTATAGAATTTTGAACTGTTTAGCGAGCGAAGCGAAGCAGTTTATTCTCGCGCCTATTCTCAATCCCACATGATTTAAAATTGGCTAAACTATTTTCAGCTTTATTAGTAAATCGTATGGCGAGCGGAGCGAAGCATTACGTGAAATTAACCTTTTATAAAATTTTGAACTGTTTAGCGAGCGAAGCGAAGCACTTTATTCTCGGGCCTATTCTCGATCCCATATGATTTAAAATTGGATAAACTATTTTCAGGTTTATTAGTAAATCGTATGGCGAGCGGAGCGAAGCATTACATGGAATTAACCTTTTATAGAATTTTGAGAGCGAAGCGAAGCACTTTATTCTCGCGTCTATTCTAAATCCCATATGATTTAAAATTGGCTAAACTATTTTCAACTTTATTAGTAAATATTGATTTGATTGTATCAAAATGATAAGAAAAAATTAATTCAATCAATTATAACTACTGAGCCACAGCAACGCGTGGCTGGGTCACGTATAGAATATATTATAGAACAATTAATTAATTTTGATTAACAAACATTTTATTTACTGAACTCAGGAGATTTATATTGAAACTGAAAGTTGGGAGAAACTACTTAATTTTGGAAGTCTCCCGATTAAATCTGAAAATGTGGCAACCCTGTTTCTAACGCATGTAGTTTAGAATTGCTGATGCTTTTAAATAATGGTTACTGCTGTACGTTAATAAATAAGTAGAACGGTTACTGTTCGAGAAATGGTATGCCTTTTCCAACAATTTTTGGGATGACTTTTCGAGAGGGTGTAATTAGTGACCATAAACTTTCAAAAAGTTAAATTATTTTATTGCTTACAACAAATATCACCCTATGTTCACTCCAATTGTATTTAAATTTGTTACCTGTTTTAAAAGCGACGGTTTCTTTTTGCATGTATATAGATAAGTAGGTAACATGCTGTAAACAATACTGCTGATTATTGCCGTACTTGAAAAGTCATCTCATTTAAATATTGAAAAACTATACCACACTAGTATGTATATGTATGTGTAACACAGCAGTGTCATAAAACGACTTTAGCTGTACCTTAACCATAGGAGGTCCTTTATATTTTTAAAAAATATTTCTTTCCAAATATACAATTTTATTTGATTTTTGAGTTCTATAGGGAGCTAATTGTAGCTTCATTGTATCTTTAATAATATGTATACAATAAACTTATTGCCAGGTATTAAAAACTTTTAATTTCACAAATTAAATGAAATGGTGTATTTTTTTGTAATCTTTATAAATATAATAATTAAATATTGTGTTTTAGGGTTCCGAAATAAAAATTTAAGAACTAAAATCTGGCTATGTGTTTGTAGGTAATATACCTAAACCGTAATAATTGCTAATATGTATTCGATTTGCTATGACTTAATTGAGTGTAATTAGGTTTTAAATACATTATTAACTATAAAATTTGTCTAAATTTAGAAAGTTTGTTCTGTAAATTCAGTAGAATTAAAAAATTCACGAACTCAAATACAACCAAAAAGTTAATTATTGATAATGAATATTAATAACCAAATTAAATATATGCAATTTAGAAAATTTATAAAATCGTCATTTTATGTGATTCCATAAGTCGCCGATTGGCACAAAATTAAGCATTTGTGATTTTACCAGACGTAACTAAATAAATGCTGAGAAACGCTGTTATAAATAATACATAATTCAGGTACGTCGGAATCAAAAGGTCTTTTGTCTGACTGAAAAATTGTATATTATCATTATCCTTCTGTTTATTGTCGGTCAATCTGCTAATTCTCAATTAAAATTATTTCGGATTACTTGGGTTGATACCTTTAAAAGAAGATATCGGTAACTAATCATTACGTAATTGACCCGCATAGTAACATATGAGGAAGTAACATTGTCCAATATATTGATCTATTTTTAAATTAACCGTAAAAGATACGTACTTGAATGTCTTATATATCACTTGTATATGACTTTATCTTGAAAGAGAAAATTACTATTCAATTTTAATAAAATATAGTACATTTAAGTACATTCTTTTTCTTTACGGTTTACCAAAGGATGGAAAAATATAGCTAACAATATTCCTTGCACATCTGTTACTAATGCTACTATATCGATTAAACACATGATACTTAATTTGGTTCCCGATGTCTTACATAAAGAAAGGTATTTTCTTTAAAAATGATGGATATAGGCCAGCGAACAAGCATTTATGTTAGTATATCGCAATAAGCATTACGTACACCACAAAACATGTAATAGCGACAAATGAAAATTTTTTTTCATTTCTAACATTTCCCCTAGATTATATAAATTTTATTTTTTACGGGATGTTTTTTAATACCAAATATTACAAAAAATTTAATTTAACTTGATTGGCGAAAATTTAGTTACCTATATCTCCGAAAGTTACCGACACAACTTAACTTTACTTGAATGTTCTTACAAGTTCTAGCAATTACTAGTATTGATATTTTTGTTTACTTTCCAGAATCTGCAGTGAAAATTTTTGGGCAGACGGAAGGGAGACGGAGGCGTCACAAAAGAGTTAATTTTTAAGCTCAAGATTCGCAAACGAAGCTTAAAAATGAAAAGTGGTACAAAATTTTCATCCCCATTTTCTAATATAGAAAAAGACATCAACAAATGGAATTTATTTTCTTTGCTGTTCGTTAATTGAAATTTACACCTATAGCTTATACATAGAAAATATCATGTCCATAGACCGAAAGTTGTAGGAATTATTCAGATCTGATAAACGGACAAACGTAGATTAAATTTATAAAGATTATAATTAATAATTTATTATAAAAGTATGCGATTTATGTAATTCATTTTGTGAAATTATAACAATTTGCAACTTTTTTTTAATATTCGACAATAAATTTATTGTATATACATACTATTTTTAATAAAGATGCATTTAGCTCCTTATGGAACTTAAAAATCAAATAAAATTAAATATCTGGAAAAAAAATATTTGGAGAACATAAAAGACTCCTGTAGTGCAGATCCTTTTATAACAATGACTGTATTACACGTATATACACATGCATAATTGGTACCAGAATCTGAACGATGCCCAGTAGAACTGTTGCTGAAGCAGAAATAGTACTCTTAAAATTAGTTGAGAATGAAATATGCATCAACATTTCATTAATGGTAAAATCTGACCACTTCTCCGACAAACGATTATTTTTATTATACTTTAGGAGTTTTATGTCTAAATAATTTTCATTATTGTTAACACCTTGATGATCACAACCTATAATCACAAAACGGCTAAATGGTACACTATTTTGACAGTTAATACACTACGTCAATGACCGTCAAGGTGTTGATATTATGTCTAAACAATTTTAATTATTCATAAAATTTTGGTGTAATACAAAATTAAATCTGTAGTATTTAAAAAATTGATGTAGATATTTCAAGCTCGCGATACGTCATATTTGTTTGCACCCTTCCGCCCCTCACCACTTCCTCGACACATACGTATCTACACATTAGAAAATTTGCCTCCTCCTTATTTGCGTAAATATTTTTTGGGTGGCCACTAATTTAATTTTTTAAAAGTAGTAAATTGTCACTAATGAACAACACTCTTTTACGAATTTCATTAATAGTTTTAAAAAAAAATTCTCTAAGAAAAATATTATGCATGCAATTTGTATCAACATGTTCGTATTCGCCACATTCATATTCGTACACCTTAAAATTTGATAAATATTTGTATATATTCCAACAACTAATTACTTTATTTTCAAATTTAGAAGTATATTTACGTATGTACCTTTATTTTAAATAAACATCAAATCTAATAATCCTCAAGGTAAATTTTTTCATATATTTATTGAAAAATTAAGGGAATTCCAAGTAAATTCCAAGAAATCGATTATTGATCTATGCTACCAAAATAAATTCTACAGAAAATGGTTAAGGGTATATTCTCAAAAAATAAAACAGCAAATTGAAGATTTTAACATTTTGATGCTATTTCTACCGCACACAGAATTCACGAAAATTATTTTTAAATTCTTACATACACTTTAAAAAAGAACAGATTCATTAAAACTTCCGTAAATATAGTATTGCTTGTCTTATTTAAAATTTTATTTCCGCCAATAACAATATTCTAATGATACTGAAAATATTTAAGGAAAAAAGATGTAAATATAAAAGTTTAAGGTGACAGTATCTCTTATTCTTTTTTACATGTGCATATACAATGAATCTTAGAAGGATGTGAAATTTAATGCATATACATATTTATGTGGTATTCTCCTACACAACAGTCCTTCACAGCATGATATAAATTTTAGTTCAAGGATTGGATATTTTTGATTTTTGTAATCTTAAATGTTAGCTCGACCGGTACGGTCTCCCGTATCATTGCTCGCAATACTTGTGGAATTATAAAATAATTGTATTATGGTATTTGACATAAAAAGAAAAGGTTATTATCCTAAACTAAAAAGAAAAGGATATTATCCTAAACTCATATGAAATTATTTTTGTAGAAACCCAATATCTACTTAACTATTACTGGTCAGAAATTATGAACCACTTAAGTTTCAATTTGAGTTAAGTAGTGCAATGAAATTTTAGTCATTATGAGGCATGATACGTTTGCCCGCAGGTCGGGCGAAGCTTTACTTGACTGAAAATAAATCGTTTATAATCAATGTCGAAGATAGAAATGCCAAAAGATATAACAGAAAAAAAACCCACTTGTCCAGTAAAAAGAAGTTTAATATTGTGTATGCAATTTTATTATTCTGTAGCTTGAATATGCACCAAATAAAAGTCGAATTTAATTTTTTTTTTAGCAAAAAAAGCCAATGAAAAAAACCATTTCTACGAAAGTTGTTGGAAACAAAATTGTTTCAAATTAAAATTTCTACAAATTATATTTAATAAAATTTTTCCAAATTTTGCCCCTGGTTCCTTCCAGGGCAAAAAGTTTCTATTTCAAGTCACCTCCAGCCACTGTGATGCCAATCTAAGAAAAATCGACTGCCGACTAGATGTATCCTACGACTCCCACCTTGCTAGAAAATTTCAAAAATTTTTCATTTCTAATAAGAAACTTAGGATCTTTTAATAGAAAAAAAATTAAAATTGTTCTAAATAACATGACTTGCGAAAAAAATTTTACCCAGTGGCGGATTTACTCTAAGTGTCGCTCTAGGCTCAGTAAAAAATGCCGCCCCTGAAAAGCTAAAAAAAAAATTTTGCCGCCCTTTTTGCCAAACTTGCCGCCCCTAAAATCGGCCGCCTTTCTTAAAAAGCGTAAGTGATGAGTAAAAAAGAAAAAAAAACTTGAAATTTTACATTTTGCCGCCCCGAAAATCTACCACCTTTCTTAATAAACGTAAGTGACGAGCGAAAAAAAAAAAGAAAACAAAAAACAAATTCTACATTTTGCCGCCCAAATTTTCCGCCATTAAAATCTGCCGCCCTAGGCTCCAGCCTACGCAACCTGCTGGTAAATCCGTCACTAATTTTACCCTTTAAATTTCCGAGATTTTCTATTATACTTTTCTTCACAAATTTCATAAAAAGTTTCAATTTTTATAGACAAGGTACCGAAAAATCAAAAAATACAGGGAAATTTTGTGCTATGGTATAAATTTTTAAAATTAAAATATTACAATTTATGGGTCCCTACAATATTATATAATATTGTCTACTTATTCATAAAACGTATTGCATGTATTTTTATAACGTTTTTCTCAACAAGGCCTTCAAGGTCCTTTATTATATTTTTACTATTGTCACATTTGTTTGAAGTTTAGACAGAAAATAAAAAGATGACTACCCCATTTAAAGAAAGTTTAAATATATCTGTTCCGATTTCAATTATATTTGGTATAACGAAAATAAAAACATATTTTTAAATATAAATAGATCAAAAAAATCTCCACAAATGTTAAGTTTACTTTTCTATTTACGCGGTAATGAATAGCTCGAGAGTAATTTTTATTTCAAAATTACATTCTTAAAACATAAAATATGTTATTAGGAATCAGATTTTTTTTTAAATTTTCCAATCGTTGGTAAATTGCACTGAAACTAAGGCTATATTTATTTGATGCTTTTCAAATTCTACTTCCTAATAACATTTTTTGTTACCTTTATCTTTACTCACTGAAAATTTGAAGTTCATACGTTAATTCTACGCCGATAAAAAAGAAAAGTAAAATCGCCTATTTTTGATGTTTTTTTTTTAATTGGTAAATATCCCCTTAAATTGTAAGTAGGCGGCTATTTAACACTTAATTTGTCATAAAGGACAAAAAACAGGATAATAAATTAGAAAATACCTCTTAAAATATAGATAAAAAATACCACATCTTACTCAAAATTGTCATTTTTGAATGAATAAATAATTAATAAAAATCCACCAAAAAGCCCTAAAATGGTCAGGACAAGATGAAAGGATTGCATAGCAAAGTATTTTAGTATTGAAAGAATTTCTTACGTTATTAAAACACGTGATATATACCGTGAGAAAAAATGTATGTAAATAACATATATAAACAAATATAGATAGATTTTTCTAGAAACGACGTAGATAAGGATTCAGAATTTCGATGTAACAAAATATTCACAGATAAACCTAAATTAATATTTTCAACATTGACCTTTTCCTTAAATCATTATTTTTGTACATTTTAGAGCAATACAAGTTTCTTCGTTTATTTATGTTGCTCACCACTTACACTCCCACGCAATATATCACGTCTTTTAATAACGCGAGAAACTCTTCCAGGACCAAAATACTTTGCTAAGTGATCTTTTTACTTAGTTCTGACCATTCTATCGCTTTTTTGTGAATTTTTTAAATATCTTCATTAAAAAATGACAATTTAGAGTAAGATGTAATACTTTTTATCTATATTTCAAGAGTTATTTTCTAATTTATTGTCCTGTTGGTTATCCTTTTTAACATATTAAATGTGAAATAGTCGTTTATTTATAGAGGTTTAAGGACTTTCTTTAGGAATTTATTTTAGTAGCATAGATTAATAATCAATTTCTTGAACTCCATTAATATATTTTTATTTTTTCGGCAAATTAATCAAAAATTTGACCTTAGGGACCATTAAATTTTATGTTTATTTAAAATAAAGGCACATACATCTGTAAATATACTTCGAAATTTAAAAAAAAAAAAAATTCATTTTTGGAAAAAATAAAAAGATTTATCAAATCCTAAGGTGAACGAATTTAAGAATGTGGCGTTGACATGTTGATACAAATTGCATGCATAAAATTTTTCAAAGATATTTTTTTTAAAAATATTTAATGAAAATTTTTTAACTTGTATATTTATTTTATTTATTTAATTAATAATTGACGTAAAGTCAAGTTACAAATATTTACAATGAAAATTCTGTATAATTTCTATGTGTTGTAACAATTTAACTGTCAAAATTTGAGTTAATTCTAATTAAAATTATGATTAATAAATAGTGCTACTTTAAATTAACAGAAATAAGAATGGTAATAATTTTTTATAATTATAATATACATAAGATTAATTTTGCAATAATAGGAGAGTAAACATTCAGGGCGTTATATTTTATTTTTCCTAATTAATAATACTTCGGCAACAAACGAATTCGTTTGGTTTAAATTTTTTCATATGAGTAAATATGCTGCTGTACGAATACGAGTGTGGCTGACATATATATTTGTAATGTTGATGGTTTAGTTTTGAAGATTGGTGGCAGATGATTATTACTTGTTCTCGGTTCAAGGTGTAGTTTTGTACATATGTACAGGTACATATAAATAGCTGGTATATTATAAAAGTTGAAGTATAGACATTCCAAACTAGGTATGATCGTTAAGTCTTGTGTTAAATCTGTTTTTACAGTCTGTAAATATGGTACTACATTATCGAACCATTCAGTAAAGTAAAATAAACGACTATTATGGTTATGAAAATATTATTATGTTATTTCAATATTTTTTTTATATATATTGTACTAACATAAAATAGGTTGGCCTGATCAAGATTTGTTGCAAGATCTGATTTCGGTTTTGAAATTTATGATACTCCAATAACATCGTTATTGCGGTGATTTATAATTTGTTTTTCGGTATGTTATAACTGGATTTTGAATAAAAAATAATTTTTATCTACGATTACCATGAAATTGCTTGTTTATTGTACAAAATACTATTTAAGTAAGCTACGTTTTACATACAGCCGCATATCCAGCTGTACAAAAAATGGCCCTTTACACGCATGTATGCTGAAAATAACAACGCCTACTACACTTTTATTAATTCTTATAATTCATATATATATATATATATATATATTATACAGTGGTATACATGATCATCCTATTGTCAATCTTAAAAAAATTGCAAATTTAATATAGTCTTTATTTTAGAACATACATACGGTTTACATATTCAAAGTAACAAAAAATTTTCAATTATTTCGTGACAAAATGACCACATTATCCACCTTGGGTGGCTAAAGTGGTATAATTTTAATTATTATTAATATTAAAAATTAAGATAAATAAAATTCACTTTTTAAATGACTTTTTAATTTTTAGATGAAATTATAATTTTTAATCAAAAAGATGACAATTTGCTACTAATTAGTAATCATTGAAACAGTTTTTAATGTTCCAAAGTACTCAGATTGTAGTTATTCATTTTTAAGACAAAACTCACAAGTAAAATCGTCATCTTCCTCATTCCAACCATAGCAGACTTCATAGGCTCATCTTTTGGATATCGTACATCGTACCCAGTCATCTTCTGCTTTTGATTCCGATTATAATTCTGGTACACTGTTAGATTTACTGGGCCACTTTACCTTTGTACGTAGTAGTGATGTCGGGTTAAGAACTAGTTAGTTGATTAATCGACTAAAGTTGTTTTTTGGACAAAGTTAGTCATTAGTCGAGTATCGAATAGTCGATTAATCGACTAAATTATTAGTCGAATTCTTCAAGAGGGTAACCTATGTAGTTTTCTCAAAACCCATGTTTCCTTTTGAATTTAATTATTGACTTTTAATATATTTTTTTTTTTTTAAGGAAAAGAAAAATATTACTACGTATATAACATATTACGAATCACATAAAAGTGAAAAATCATAGAAGCAGATAATTTTTTAGTTTTCTTTTTTGGAGTCTAATAAATAATACAGAAAAATTGTTAAATTAGTCGCTTTTAATCATTTTAAAAAAATTAGTCATTTTAGTCATTTAGTCGAGGGTAAAATAGTCGACTAAAAAATGACTAAATGTAAGCAAAATTAGTCGACTAAACCGATTAATCGATTAATAATCTGACATCACTAGTACGTAGTGGGCCACATTACCCAAAACTAACAAGTAAAGGTCCCGAGGCCGGACCTATCGATTTCGATGAAACTTAAATATATTGTAGAACACTAAAAACTAAGGGACACGTATTTTTTTTTATCTGCGGAAAAACGGTTTGAAGGGGTGAAATCGCCCTCCAAAAATTGGGGTAAAAATTAAATTTTTCAAATATCTCGAAAACAGTAAGAGATAGAGCAAAAGTTTAAATTGGTGATATTGCTCTTTTTTAAAGAGCTATCTATTGATATGCAATTTGTTCATATTACATCAACAGGGGTGGTTGGGGGTTAAAATTTGGGGGTTAATTTTGCAAAAAGGGGGTGAAAAATAAACAATATAAAAATTTTGTTTACAGATTTGAAATCTACGTCAAAAAATCTAATTGACCTGTTTTTGCTCAATATCCTAATATTAAGTCTAGGGGTAGTTAACTAGAGGGTGACTATGTCGAATAATCGTACTATTTGGGTATTTCAAGAAGTTCTTCTTCATGGAAAATAGCTTAAGCCAATTAGAATAACGTAGAAACGAAATTCCCGAATTCAAAATTGAGTTTGAGCAACATTGGAGAGGGGGTGAGTCACCCTCTTAAATTACATACTAGTTTATATACACTAATTTTTGCTATTAATACACTGCTAGTGGGTAAAATAATGTCACAATAAGTGGTTCTGAAGTTGGACTAAAATGAAATTCTCGGATTCAAAATTGAGTTTGAGCAACATTGGAGAGCGGGTGAGTCACCCTCTTAAATTACATACTAGTTTACATACACTAATTTTTGCAATTAACACACTGACAGGGGGTAATAATGTCACAATAGATGGTTCTGAAGTTAGACTATCGTATGTAAGGTTTTTATTAGGTTTCGTTATTTTAGGTTAGGTTATGTAATTTTCGGTATCGATAATTTTCGATAAGGAAAACTATAATATCCATTAAAAAACAAGCCTAATAAAGACCTTACATATGATAGTCCAACTTCAGAACCACTTATTGTGACATTATTTTACCCACTATCAGTGTGTTAGTAGCAAAAATTAGTGTATATAAAGTAGTATGTAATTTAAGAGGGTGACTCACCCCCTCTGCAATGTTGCTCAAACTCAATTTTGAATTCGAGAATTTCATTTCTACGTTATTCTAATTGTCTTAAGCTATTTTCCATGAAGAAGAACTTCTTGAAATACCCAAATTGTACGACTATTCAACATAGTCACCCTCTAGTTAACTACCCCTAGACTTAATATTAGGGCATTGAGCAAAAATAGGTCAATTAGATTTTTTGACGTAGATTTCAAATCTGTAAACAAAATTTTTATATTGTTTATTTTTCACCCCCTTTTTGCAAAATTAACCCCCAAATTTTAACCCCCAATCACCCCTGTTGATGTAATATGAACAAACTGCATATCAATAGATAGCTCTTTAAAAAAGAGCAATATCACCAATTTAAACTTTTGCTCTATCTCTTACTGTTTTCGAGATATTTGAAAAATTTAATTTTTACCCCAATTTTTGGAGGGCGATTTCACCCCTTCACACCGTTTTTCCGCAGATAAAAAAAAATACGTGTCCCTTAGTTTTTAGTGTTCTACAACATATTTAAGTTTCATCAAAATCGATAGGTCCGGCCTCGGGACCTTTACTTGTAAGTACAATGGAAAAATTGAAATAAGTCCCGCCCCAACGGATGATTAATAATTTTTTATTATAAAAGTAATTACTTCAGAACTACAATAGACACAGGGGATATTCACAAAAACCAAGTATTTATAAAACAATATTTTTATACAATATTTGTAAGTACTTACCTTAGATCAAAGGGCACAAGAAACACTTTTTTTTAAATAAAATTTTCTAACAAGGAGAGGTTCCCAGGTGTCCGCCTCCGATTTCAATGCTGCTGAAATATGTTATTTTGCGTCGAAATCTAAGGGACACGTATTTTTTTTTATCCGCGGAAAAACATTTTGAAGGGGTGAAATTGCCCTTCAAAAATTGGGGTAAAAATTTAATTTTTCAAATATCTCGAAAACAGTAAGAGATAGAGCAAAAGTTTAAATTGACGATATTGCTCTTTTTTAAAGAGCTATCTATTGATATTAAATTCGTTCAAATTACATCAACAGGGGTGGCTAGGGGTTAAAATTTGGGGTGTAATTTTGCAAAAAGGGGGTGAAAAATCAACAATATAAAAATTTTGTGATAATTATGCAGAAGCACGGCTCCACCTATTTTTGGCTCTAAAAGGAAAACTAATCATCCGATTTTAATGATTTTTTTTTTATATTCGTTGCCACGGCGGATTAGTTAAAAAAAAATACTACAAATCGATACCGATAATGGAAATGCTAGAAAACTGTAGTTAAATTTGAAAAAATTCAATTTTTTCTAGATTTTCTTTTTTTATTTTGTATGCATGCGTGTCAAAGTCGAAGTATATTGTCAAAACTAGCTAAACTAACCTAACCTCACCACCTAGTTCTTATATCAAAGTCGAAATATATTGTAAAAACTAACTAAACTAACCTAACCTTAACTAACCTCACCACCTAGTTTTTATACCAAAGTCGAAATATATTGTCAAAACTAACTAAACTAACCTAACCTTAACTAACTTCACCATCTAGTTTTTATATTATCTACTCTTATTTATTTTGATCAATTTTACCAGAATATGCACTCAAATCATGGCGTTGAGATAATCGTAGTTTACAAAGTTAAGTCAATTTTTCTGAATTCCACGCTTAATATTTCGAAAATGCAACGAGATATTGATTTTTTTTATTCTTGAAAAAGTATTTATTTTGGTCAGTTTTACTAGACTATGCACTCAGACACACATATAAACGCACACACACCAAATGACAAAAGAAAATTTGAAAAAATTGAATTTTGTTAAGTTTTAAAACAGTTTCCCAGCCTTTTCATTATCGGTATCGATTTGTAGTATTTTTTTAAATTAATCCGCCGTAGCGACGAACATTTTAAAAAAAAAATCATTAAAATCGGATCACTAGTTTTTCTTTTAGAGCCAAAAATAGGCGGAGCCGTGCTTCTGCATAATTACCAATTTTGTTTACAGATTTGAAATCTACGTCAAAAAATCTAATTGACCTGTTTTTGCTCAATGTCTTAATATTAAATCTAGGGGTAGTTAACTAGGGGATGACTGTGTCGAATAGTCGTACTACTTGAGTAGTTCAAGAAGTTCTTCTTCATAGAAAATAGTTTAAGACAATTAGAATAATGTAGAAATGAAATTTTCGATTACAAAATTCAGTTTGAGCAACACTGGAGAGGGAGCGAGTCACCCTCTTAAATTACATACTAGTTTACTAACACACTTTTGAACTATTAACACACTGACAGTGGGTAATGATGTCACAATAAGTGGTTCTGAAGTTGGACTATCGTATGTAAGGTTTTTATAAGGTTTGTTTTTTTAATGGATGTTATAGTTTTCGTTATCGAAAATTATCGATACCGAAAATAACGATATTTTCAAAATGAATGGACACCTAATATAAACCTTACATACGATAGTCCAACTTCAGAACCACTTATTGTGACATTATTACCCACTGTCAGTGTGTTAATATTAAAAATGAGTGTATGTAAAGTAGTATGTAATTTAAGAGGGTGACTCACCCCCTCTCCAATGTTGCTCAAACTGAATTTTGAAATCGAAAATTTCATTTCTCCGTTATTCAAATTGTCTTAAACTATTTTCCATGAAGAAGAACTTCTAGAACTACCCAAGTAGTACGACTATTCGACACAGTCACCCCCTAGTTAGCTACCCTTAGACTCAATATTAGGACATTGAGCAAAAACAGGTCAATTAGAGTTTTTGACCTAGATTTCAAAACTGTAAACAAAATTTTTATATTTTTTAATTTTCACCCCCTTCTTGCAAAATTAACCCCCAACCACCCTTGTTGATGTAAATTGAACAAATTACACATCAGTAGATAGCTCTTTAAAAAAGAGCAGTATTGCTAATTTAAACTTTTGCTCTATCTCTTACTGTTTTCGAGATATTTGAAAAATTAAATTTTTACCCGAATTTTTGAAGGGTGATTTCACCCCTTCAAACCGTTTTTCCGCCGATAAAACAAAATACGTGTCTCTTAGATTTCGAAGTAGACTAACATATTTCAGCGGCATTGAAATCGGAGGCGGACACCTGGGAACCTTTCCTTGTAAGTAACATCTAAAGAGTTGATATTCACCATGACACTGTATAAATTTTCAATCTATCATTTAAACCAAATAACAAGAAATGGAAACCCCTGGTTCATTTGCAAACTAGTGGCGACCACTTTACCTGCCTGGGCCACTATGGCGAGCCTTCCCTTACATATTAGAATCTGTACAAAAATTTTATCTAGCAACTGATTGTTTACGTTTGTTTTTAATAAATTTCAAATACTACGTAATTTTAATGTATTGGTATTTGTAGGTTTGTACCAAATTTTTGTCGTTTATTGTGAATTTCATGTTAGTCGTAGATAAAGTATAGTACGTAACTCGGTTGTAAGGCATATTACACACTCGCGCAATTACGCATTCGCCGCTGCGCGACTCTTGTGTAACTTTTTCGCTCGTGTGTAATATGCAACTTACTACCTCAATCACGTAATATACTATTTTGTTTTGTTTTTGTTTTTGTTTCCATACTTTATACATATAATAAAATTGTAATGAGACCATTTCTGTACATGGAATTATTCTTTGAAAATTGTATTGGTACTGTAAATAGTTATCGATGTAGATACCAAAACAGCGATTTTTAGAATTTTTGTCTGTCTGTCTGTCTGACTGTCTGTTCACGCATCACGCAAAAGCAGTTGGACGAATTTTAATGAAATTTGGTGTGATGATAACTTATTACCTGGGTCAACATCTAAAATACTTTTTACTCCGGGAAAATTTCTGGTGCCCACGGGAAAATGGAAAAACTATTTTGAGCATGTGCACACATAAGGCAAAAACTATTGGACAGATTTTAATAAAATTTGGTGTGGTGATAACTTATTACCTAGAGCAACATTTAAGATACTTTTTACTCCGGGAAAATGCCTCATTCCCTCGGGAATATAGAAAAACCATTTTTTGCATGCGCACGTATTACGCCAAAACTATTGGACGGATTTTGATGAAATTTGGTGTGGTGATAACCTATTACTTGGGTCAACATTTAAGATACTATTTACTCCGGGAAAATTCCTCATTCCCATGGGAAAATAGAAAAACCATTTTGAGTATGTGCATGAATTACACAAAAATTATTATTCTTTGCAAATTCTGTATAATTATTACACTTATGGCGTTGACATGTTGATACAAATTTCATGCATAAAATTTTTCAAAGATATTTTTTTTTAAAAATATTAATGAACATTTTATAACTTGTATATTTATTTTATTTATTTAATTAATAATTGACATAAAGTCAAGTTACAAATGTCTACAATGAAAATTCTGTACAATTTCTATGTGTTGTAACAATTTAACTGTCAAAATTTGAGTTAATTCTAATTAAAATTATAATTCTTCTCATTGAGTTTATAACAATTCTTTGCGCGAACGACGTCGCGGGTACGGCTAGTCATAAATAATATTAATTAATGCGAAAAAATTTTTAAAATGATATATAATAAATAATAAATTATTTAAAACATAAACTTTAAAAAAATATCATTTTGTTATAAACATAACGACAAAAAAATCACGATGTCTGGGACGTCATAATGGTAATATGTTAAATACTATTGACAGTTTGTAGGTGTTGTCAAAATTATTAAATATTTAGTTCGAAAAATTATTAGTGGTTATTGAATTAATTAGCAATGTAAGACAAAGGATTTGTAAAGGCCAATTCTGATCACAGAGTATCTAACATCTTTGTATTATTACCATATAATTGTACAAAATAAGCTTGATAACTCTGCTAATTAGACATTTTCAATAAGAAATTCAATTCAAAATAGTATATTATACACCAAGGGACTAAAGTGTGATTTTTAATCCCGAGAGTGAAGTTTATTGCCAGAAGGCCTGTAAAGGCCCGAGGGAAACAAATTCACATGAGTTAAGGTTAAGGAAAACTTCATCGTTCAACTGACGTATCGTTAAATTTTCATCGTTCAACTGACGTATTTTATACATAATGTTACTCATTTAAAAAATAACATGGTGGAAGCACCGAAAAGCGTCCCTTTGAAAACACTAGGTTTAAGTAATAATTTATCGATTTAAGTAATATATATATATATATATATATATATATATATATATATATATATATATATATATATATATATATATATATATATATATATATATATATATATATATATATATATATATATCTGTTTCACTTAAATTTAACTGTCAAGTGTTTTTTAGTGTAAAGTGTAAAATTCATAAAAGAATTCATAATATTATATTGTTAAGCTACTAAATCGTAAGACGCACTTCATTCCTTTTTTGTTTAACTAATTTTGCAATTAATTACCTATCTTAAATTCTCATTCAAGAAGTTTGCAACAAAATACTTGAAACAAAATACGTGGACTACAAGGAACTTCTCTGTGACCACATCACAGATCACAGCCCACGATATTTTTAAACATAATTACGATTCTCTGCTGAAATTTTATAATTTAAAGTTTATTTTTATTAATTATTTCATATTTTGTAAGAATTTCAAAAACCCATAGCTCGCTTGCTTGAAAATTTTATTAATTTTTTTTTTTTTTTGCTAAATCGTACTTACTTTACATTTAATATACCACTATTAAAAGTATTAAAAGTAGTGCTACAAATTTTTAATTCTACAGTTTTTTTGTGAAAATTTCAAAAAATCGTAGCTTACTTTTTATGCGACTTTTATTAAAATTTTTTTGGTAAATCGTATTTGTTTTACGTCTACTATACACTATAACAAAAATAAAATACCGGATCAAATTGAATCTAATTTTTGAAAATTAAAATACGAAATCCAATCGGATCTAACAGACAATGAAAAGTAAAATACCAAATCTAATTGGATCTGACAAATAATGAAACGTAAAATATCAGATGTAATTAAATTAAAGATTAAAAATTAAATCTGCTCGGATGTAATTGGATCTGGTCAAGTATAAAACATCCTATCAAACTGGATTAGTGAGATAAAAGAAAATTAAAAAAATTAATATATTTAGACCTAATTAGATCAAATTGGACCAAATAGTGGATCTACCTAGATTCAAGCGGGTTACAGTTGATCAAATTAGATCCAATGATTTGTTCATAATGTGTCATAGTTGTCTGCAATGTCAAAGTAGTCTCGATTTACCGTATTTTATTGACCCAATAAATTATAAAAAGGAACAAATTAAACGAGCATTTATTTATACAGTATGTGAAATAACTAAGAGCATTTGAAAAACTAAGAGCATTTGTAAAATAAAATAAATGATCACTATTCTTTATTTTCGTGCAATAGTAAATATGAACTAGAATTAATTTAATAGATTTTGTGGATTTTTTAAAAGAAATGTTACATAAATAATGAATTCTTGCCCTTAAAAAAATAAATAAGCATTACATGTGTTACATAAAATAAACATCCGTACACTTAAAAAATATTTTGTGCAATTAAAAATTTACAAATGCACTTTTATAACTTTACTACCATTATTTTATTAAAAATGAACCTTAAAAAAACCATTTGCCCCATAAATTTACTAATATGAGCAATAGATATGGTACGCATGTTATTTATATGCATTTGCTGGGACAGAATACGTGGAATAAGATTGTTGTAGATTGTCCAAAGATAAAAATGTTAAAAATGTATCAATAAAAAAACGAATATATTATAAACGAATCTTTTTAATTTCAAATGTTATCGAGTGCCTGTGAAACATTATTAATGTATGGCGGACTTTTGTTCATATTTATACGTACACCATATGTTCACTTAATGTCCAGCTTTAGCTAATACTTGAACACTCGATTTACTTTGATATGATTGTATGATCATTATGTTAATTAAAATTCACGTAGTGTTTGAAAAATTATCAAACTGAATCGGCTGGGGCTCGGACCCGGATCTCTTGGTTGCTAGCCAAGCGCCTTATCAATTAGGCCACCGACCATTTGTTCGAGTGCCATTCCAATCTGATAATCAATCAAAAACACATCTTCTCTTTAAATGCGAAATGCAGTTATATTTTTAATTTCAAATGATATCGAGTGCTTGTGAAACACTATTAATGTATGGCGGACTTTTGTTCGTATTTATACATACACCAATATTCATATGTTCACTTAATATCTAGCTTTAGCTGATACTTTTAACCCTTTTAAACAAACCATATGGAAAAATTTTTTTGCCTCAAAATGCCGGACTTTTTACTGCCAGTGATAAGTACAATAGATAAGGATACAAAAAAGGAAAAAAAATCAAACATCCCAACATCAAAAAAGTGAACTTTAGGAATTTACAAAATATAAATTATACTAAACTATGTTGATAAAATTGAACATTCCTTACAATTCTACCGTATTTCGAAAAATCTGTCACAGATGACGGCATCTGTACCAGTGAATATATACATATCAGAGTATTTTGAGCCGCCATATTGCAGGACGAGTTAACTCGTCTTAATCATTTAAAGAGTTAAAGAGAGGATGTGTTTGATTGATTATCAGATTGGAATGGCACTCAAAATGGAATTCTAACGTATAATTTTAACTTCACTGAATTCGAAATCCATCCAACCGTTAATTTTGGTCTAGAAAGTCGTACAACTTTAATAAGAACTCCTGATAATTTTTCTGAGACTTTGTGAGAGGTCTATTTTTATCCCTTTTGCTCTACATATTGTAATTTTATCTAAAACAAATCAGAAAAATATACGACATCCATATTTTATTCTTATTAATATATATAGGTAAAGAGGTTAAATTAAATTTAAAATACCCCTGTCGCGGCATCGTGCATAACATAGCGAATTTCCGTTCATAAAAATTAGTTTTTCTCGGAAACTAGTTGAGATAGAATAATAGTTTAAAGACCTTTTTTATGTAATTTTTTTCCCTCTTTTAAATGGTGTAAGAAAATTTCCCAAAAATTTAGGCAAAAAACTAATTTTTGCAAGAACAAAAACCATGTTCCTGGCATCCGATGTATCTGGCTGAAGAACTCATCCAAGGGTTTGGGACTTCTAATGTTTTCACCAAATTTCGTAAATTTTGGATACTTCGTTCGAGAGTTATCGCGCGGACACATATATACAAATGTATATATATATATATATATATATATATATATATATATATATATATATATATATATATATATATATATATATATATATATATATATATATATATAAATTTTAGCGAATATTATTTTTGGTTTCTAGGGCGAATATTAGTTTCGGTTTCGGTTTCAAAGCAAATTCCTGCTATGATCTCGGGCTCAAGTCGCGTTATGACAGTGGCTGTAATAGCTGAATTCCATTCTGTAAATTCGCTAAAAAAAAGTCATTTTGGATCAACTCTGGGTTATGTGAAATGTTTTTAAAAACGCAAGTTACAAATAGAATATCCGTTTGCCCCGATATGCAACGTTGTGTAATCATTGTAAAAAAATAATGCATAAAATATAAATTTCTATTGCTCAAAATGGTAAATAGTAACGGTCTTAAAATTATGTACAAAACGTAAAATGTTATTGCACAAATAGTGATTTTATTGCTTGAAATATAGAGTAAATATAATGCACAAAAATATAAAATTCTATTTCACAGAGTGTAAAATCTATTGCTCAAAGTGTATAAAATAATGCGCGCTTAAATGATAGCCATTATAAAATTCCACTTTATAACTTAAAACAAAAAATTATAAACGAATATAATCATTATTTGTTACTGAAAATCCTTTGAAGCGTTAAAAGTTATATAAGTCTACACTGCCGTTAAAAAGTTGAGGGCCATGTAGACATAGGTAAAGTAGAACGTTTTGGAAATTTTAAGTTTCGTCGCTACATAGATAATGTGCCTTCTTCTTTTAATACTATAATATGTCCGCGTTTTGCTATTGATAATTTACATTTTCGCTCTAGATTTTTTTATTTTTTTTTTTTTCAGTTATATCACACACTTTGCATTCGTATGTGAAAAGACTGTATTACTAATGAGAACAGGATTGTTCTTATAATATACTATTCAAGATAATCAACAATAAAGTGGTAAACTCTTAGAAACAAAATTAAGTGTGTTAATGTAAAAAACTGAAATTTCAAGTGGAGCGATATAGTCCAGTGAATAAGCTAGATAAAAATGTAAAATGTGAAAAAGTGGTGGAACAGCGCCGACTTGAAAAATTCCTTTTGTCGCGTGTTTCTTAGACTCTCAGGAACATTCATCAGTACTGATCCCGGCGTTACCTCCGACAATGAGAAAGTTAGAGGTATTTGATCTCTCAAAAGTGCTTCAAAGAGTAGCTGTCATTAAAAAATCTCTACGATTTGAAAAATCCCTCCTATTATATGTTCTTTAGACAGTCAAAAACATTTACCATCATTGACCGCTAAGTTATCTTCGAACATGAGAAAGTTAGGGGGTAATCAAGGTATATCAAAAGTAGCTGTCATTAAAATTTGAAAAATTCCTTCTTTCACATGTTCCTTGGACCTTGAGGAACATTCGTCAATATTGTCGCACAATTATTTGTTCTGGACCATAACATAACATTATAAGAATATTGTGTTACAGTTTATATTAATTGCTAGAGGTTTCCATTATGATATTATCAGCCAAATCATGAAATGCTGCCATTTCATGAAATTTTTAACTGATATTAACTAGATCATTCTACAACAAATATATATTTTGAATTTAAACGAAACTTATTTAAATAATAAAACGTCAAATATGTTAACGGGGCTTATGTATAATTTTGGATAGAGAAAATTGCTATAAAATTGCAAAAAGATTATTTAGTACGATTATTCATTAATCAATATTATCATTTTCCAGCGAAAGTAAATTCCACTTCTTTTTGTATTTAATTGTATGTGTACCGATTACGAAAAAGAATCTTAATCATATCATATCCATAACTATCCTGCCTCGAAAATACAATAATATTTTTTCACTGACATCCTTTTCGTATTTAATTTTTGTATATTCCAATTCATTTAATTTTCGTGTATGATAGTACAATCATAAACACTTTCAGTATGTACCACAGACCAATGAACACTATTATATTATACTATTAGACAAAGCGTAAAGCCAGTTTCTAGACATTTTTCTTGAAGCAGGTAACAGGGTGAGACGGGTGAAATTTAATGAAATAATATAATGTCAGTTTTTGAGCAAATGCGACTATAATTATTGTAGGATATAATTTGTATAGGTACTTATTTGGAAAATAAAACGAATTCCACTTTTTCTTGCAAAATTTTGCAGTATCTTCTCAAAAAAGTAAAATTTTATTATCAATATTATATTTTTACAATAATTATTTGAAAACGTTACTACGGATACAATCCATTACTATATTACAGAATACTACTAAGGTCGGAAATTGGTCGTAACTGGTTGCCTCAATTACACATTTTTATGTCATCGAAGGATGACATATTAATATCGTTGTGTGATCATAGTGGGGGAAACATTATTATAGAGTTGTATATCCATATTGAATAATTATAGAGTTGTACATCCATATTGAATAAACGCAAGAGGGCTGTAGAGTTAACAACTATAGAGTTAACAAAAAATCATAACACTTTCACTGAGGTGACATTACTTAGTACGTGTCAAAAACACGCACTTAACGAATTTTTTATTATAATTTGTCTATATAATATATAATATGTTCACAGGTCTGTGGTGCGTACCTTTAACATTGTAGGATCTTTAATATCTATTTTTTAAATTACCTAGCAATATTAGACTTTGAATCAACTCGTATATCGAATGTTATTTGATAGGTCTAATTTTGAATTCGCCTTTTCACGTAATACCTTAATATATATATATATATATATATATATATATATATATATATATATATATATATATATATATATATATATATATATATATATATAATTGAATGCTGGACTTCAAAAACAGGCTAAGTGCCAAAAAAATGAAATTTTAGTATGCATTCTAGAGTGTTGGAAATGGCACTTAGATTCCCTTTTCGGGTCTGTTTTTGAAGTCTAGACTCGAGCTGGTTCAGAGATCAATTGTCGATATATACTTACATTAAAAATAAATTCAAGAATCTTTTGTTAAACTTCTTTAGTTTTAAACTTTCCGACGGTAGCGTATTTTTAGAAATTATTTGTACTTAAAAAATAAATATAAAAATATTATTTTAGCAAATTATTAGTTAAATAATTTATTATGTTTCGATAACCGCCAATTATTTACTTACAGTTAAGTACTACGCATAAAAAATCGTCTGTAGATAACTTACAAGTTAGTACCGAAATAAAATCAAGTCCCTACTACGAATGAATTTATGAATTAAGTCAGTTGATACTGAACTGGTGTTGCGTACTAAACGTCCAGTTTGTTGCGTTAAATGTTTTCTTGATCTGTGTTACAAATTTTTTCTTAATTTTTTTTACTTAAAAAAAAAAAAAGTATAGAAAAGTTTTATGTGATTTGAGTTTAAAAAGTTTGACCACTGAAAATGAAGGCATTTGCCACATTAATTTTGGTAAGTAGTGATTTAAATAGTTGTTTTTTGTCATTCAGAGAATTTTAAATTAATAATTAAAGGCGCGAATTTTAGTGCAAGTAGTTTTTTAAACCAACTCCGAATGAAATGTTTATTTATAGGTAGTATTTGTAATAACTAGTTTATAAATTACACAGTTTTGAAAGTAAATCTTGATTTAAAAAAAGAAAACAGACAAGAACTCTTAAAAAGCCAGTTAATACTATTTATGTTTATACCCTAAAATTTTGCCTGCGTCTAATTAGTGAAGTGTAAAAAATCATTTATTGTATTGCAAATCCTTTAGAAGATTAAAAGTAATAAAATTATACCCACATATGATGAAGCTGAGTTAATTTACCTATTTCTTTTCCAAAAATTTTATTTGAGTATAATAAGTTAGTTTTTAGCGAATTTCCAAAATTGGAAATTCAGCTATTACAGCCGTTCTCGGAATAGATACCACGGAACAAGAATTAAACCATGATTTTCTAACAGAACGTGGTAAAATTAGTATAGAAACCGATTTTCGTAAAATTCGAGATAGTCCAAGACACTCATTTAAAACAATATTTTTTTGGATTTCCCGAGTTGACATTTTCTTAAATTCTTTTTATTATGTTTGCAAGCATGTTGAGACGTCAGCTCAGTATCCTAGTTTTCCTGAAGCGAACCCATACCCGTTGTTTTTAGTATTCCACCAGATTCAGAGGCGTCATTGCTTAACCTGACTGGCCATAAAAAAGTACGTCTAATTTGTGATATTCAGTATTTATACAACTAATCATCTAAAAACCATTAAATAATAAAAGTCAAGAAGAATTTAATAAACATTATAGAACAAAAAAGAAAAAATTGACAACACATTGAAGTGTAGCTCAAGTCTTGAAGGACGAAAAGTTAAAAAATTAACCAATTAAATGGTATTAGAGATATTATTATTCCTATTAAATGTAGTAATAAATAAAAGATTATGACAAACATAATTCTTAACGAAAAATAAAAAACTAATTGGTTGTCCAGGAGGAAGAACGGGGTTCTGATTTCCTACCAACCCCATTACAGGGAATACTAATCGCCGCGTCGTCGCTTTCTTCGTGAACATTTTGCGATACATGTAAATTCATGTACAGCTTACTAAAAAATATTGCAGGCCCAGGGCTGGCGAGAGAAGTGACGGGCTCCCGGGCACAACAAAAAATTTCCAAACATATTTCTCTAACAATACAAATAATGGCACCTATGTGAGAGCAACAGCAAACTGTTCTCTTTCCAATAATAAATTGGTAGGGAAAGCATGAATTGTAGATGAATTTACATGTGTCGCTAATTGTTTACGAAGAAAGCGACGACGATTAGTATTCCTTGTTCGGTTTGGTTGGTACGAAACCTAACTAGTTCTTCCTCCTGGACAACTAATTATTTTGTTCTTTTTCGTTAAGAGATATGTTTGCCATAATCTGTTATTTATTAGTGCGTTTAATAGGAATAATAATATCTGTAATTCATTTCATCCTTCAGGCTTTATTCAAGACTTGAGCTACACTTTAATGTGTTGTCAGTTTTTTTATTCTTTATTCTATAACATTAATTAAATTCGTTTTGATTTTTATTATTTTGTGGTTTTTAGATGATTAATTACATAAATACTGAATATCACACATTAGGCATACTTTTTTATGGTCAGTCAGGTTAAACAATGACGCCTCTGAATCTGGTGGAATACTAAAAACAACGGGTATGGGTTCGCTTCAGGAAAAATAGGATACTGAGCTGACGTCTCAATATGCTCGCAAACATAATAAAAAGAATTTAAGAAAATGTCAACTCAGGAAATCCAAAAAAAAGTATTGTTTTAAATGAGTGTATTAGACTACCTCGAATTTTAAGAAAATTGGTTTCTATATTAATTTTACCACGTTCTGTTAGAAAATCATGGTCTCATTTTTGTTCCGTGGCGTCTTCATATTTTTAAAGCACATCAAGTACAGTTTTTTGCATCCTTTTTCTGCATGTGACCTTGGAATGACCTTCAATATACACCAAAAATTAGCTCTGCCTCTGCTCTATATGCATGTCGATTTTGAAAAAGATCCGAGCATGCGTTGAGGAAAAACTTGGAAATATTCGAATTTCACTTAAAGTGGTTTTACCCGAAGACCATTATGTTTAAAGCCCTAATATTGGTATATAAGACTTACTATCACATAGCGCACTTAATGCTACTATTAGTTTTTTAATTTCTCGTTTAGGTACTTTTACCCCTCTTTACCCAAAGGGTCCTTTTTATATATGTGTCGCCACGATAACTTTCGAACGAAACGTTTAATGCTTATTAAATTTGGTGTGCGAACTGGAATCCGGATTGGCTCGGCTAAGTTCGTTAGCCAGACACGTCGGATGCCCAGAAGTAGGTTTTCTGGCCATTTTTTATCATTCGATTCGATCATTAGACACATTCGATTTTTACATAGTTGAAAAGGAAAAAAAAGTTATGAAGAAAATATTCTTATAATTTTCTTTCTATGTTAAGTAGTTTTTGAGAAAATTATAATTTTTCACTTTAGGGTCACTACTGCTCTCGTTGTCACTGTAATAAGTAATTTATAATTTTGTCTCAATTCGTTATAAAATATAAAAAAATAGCAATTTTTTTTACGTGTTTTTACCTAAAACAAATGGTAGCTATTTAACATGTATGTATTAATTGTATTGTAATAAACATATTGCTGTCTCATGTTTAAAAATTAAAATTATCCAGATTTTTAGTCGAATTTTCTCCGAAAAATTAGACTTATACAGTCTATACGATAAGAGCTGCGAGAGGCGAGAGTAGGGGCGCTATCCGTTTTCGGACCCGTAGAACACGAATATGTAGAAAAAAAAATGTCTGATAAATATATATATATATATATATATATATATATATATATATATATATATATATATATATATATATATTTTCCCGCCACCTTTTAATTTGTGTAGGGCCCCCCTATGGAAGTTAAGAGATGAAATTTGGTAAATGGGGCTCATTTTCGAGGCACCTCATACTATCAAAGTGGGGTCAAATTTTGGGCAAATTTTTTTTCTGAACAGACCTTTAAGGGGGTGGTGGGGGGCGGCAAAGCAATAAAACTTTTCCAAACCGGTTTTAAATAATGTTTCGGTCAATTATCTACAACATATCCAAAATTCAGCTTCCTAGGATGATATGGTGGGAGTAGAGGGGGGAAAAACGATTTTCGCTGGATCTAACAGGCCCCCAGCCCCCCAGAATTAACGTAGAGGGTTGAAATTTGGTGTGTTGATAAAGTTCGTACCTAGGTTGTGCTTTTTGGAGGTTTTAATATTTTACCCCCACCCCCCTAATTTTTAAGCTACAATTTCATGCATTTTCGACGTTTTCGAAGTTTGTACCACTCGCACAGGTCACCCGAATAAACCTAGAGGGCTGAAATTTTGTATTCGGATTGAGTTAGTATCAAGGGGGTGCCTTTTGGGGGTCTCGACTTTTAACCCCTACCCTCACCATTTTTATACCCAAAAGAACATGATTTTTCTTGTTTTTTAACAGTTTGGTTCGGGTCAAAATCTCCCCAAATAAACCTAGAGGGCTGAAATTTGGTGTACAGGTTAAGCTAATAGCCAGACACTGTTTTTTGGAGGTTTCAACTTTTAACCCTTACCCCCACGATTTTTACGCCAATATTTCCTTAATTTTTTTGCTTGTTTTCTAACACGTCTAGAGACTCCATAAGGAAACCTAGAGGGCTGAAATTTTGTACGTGTATTCAGTTAGTATCCAGCTAGTACCTTGTAGGTAGTCCGCATCACTTTTCCCCCCACTTCTCCCATTTTTACATCGGAATTGAATGCTATTGTTAAATGTGTTTTAAAAGCATTATGTTTATTCTAAATACAAGCAGGCGAATAGTAATTTTAAAAAATTTAAAAAAAAGTGAACTTACTTTTATGACAAATGAAATACATACATATTAAGTAATTTAAAAATGTTATTAAAGTCACTGTTTATTTATAAATTAGGAATTTTGGATTTTTAGTATTTATAAAATAGAAATTTTGGATTTTTTTGGAAAGAAAAAATATCTTTATAAAGGCCTTCCAGTTTACTATTTAAGGTCCTTTTTTAATTTTTAAAACTAAAACATAAAGGCAATTAGCGGATAAACATGGGCAGGAATGTCCTCGTACGAATTGTGTTGGCTTTTTTTCTGCTAACTGTTTTCGGCACAAAATTGAAATTTACTGAGATACAGCCCTTAAATACTTAAAACCTTTTTTAAAGCCTCGATCAGCCGAACACTCATCACCAGTTTTGAAACCAACAAAATGACAATTCGGTTGTAGACTTTCAATCACATTTCGCTTGTAGACATTCAATACCGAAAATGAAGGGGAAAATTCGACTACCGTGATGGGGCCCCGCTGCTCAGGGCATTTTTAAGGTCATGTAATGAAGATATCTTTTTATTGAATTTTGAACAAGATATTGAAAGTTATGTCATGATATAATATTATTAAATATTATAAAAAAATAACAATATGTTTGTACGCCTAGAAAAAAAATTTAAATGGATCGATTTAAAAAATTTTTTCAGTAATAATCATTAATGTTAGAAAGTTAAGCAATTTTGAATGGATTTAAGGTATCTTATGTGAGATCCGTCAGGGTATTGGGGACTTAAAACGCCAAAAGTTAACTACCCACTCGATTTTGAAAATTTTTTTACCGTTAATAAGTTAAAGTATTTGAATTAATTATGTTATTAAATGATGTCCGCAAGAACCTCACGGGCTGCCATAAATTATATGAGATCCCTAGGACCCTTTTTTTACTGTTAGAGAAATAAACTTTTTACTAAAATTAATTTAGATGAATAAAGATTATGTTGTATGAGTTCCGCCAGGGTTCATTGATCCCATAATTGTAAGAAATAAACTATGTAACCGACCAATTTTAAAAATTGTTTCACTGTTAGAGAGCTAAACTATTTTAGATAGATATAGATTGCATTATGTAAGGTCCGCCAGGATCCATAGGACCCAGAAGTGTCAAAAATAAACTAACCGACCGATTTTGAAAATTATTCCACTGTTAGAGCGCTACACTATTTTAGATAGATATAAATTACATTATGTAAGGTCCGCCACGGTCCGTGGAACCTAAAAGTGTCAAAAATAAAACAACCGACCGATTTTGAAATTTTTTTCATTGTTAGATAGATATAAATTACGTTATGTAAGATCCGCCAGGGTCCATGGGACCCAGAAGTGTCAAAAATGAAATAAGTGACCGATTTTGAAAATTTTTTCACTGTTGCAAAGGTAAACAATTTTAGGTGAATATAGCTTATATGTTGTATGAGGTCGGCCAGGGTCCTGGGATCTTAAAAGCGCGAAATTAACTAACCGACCAATTTTGAAAATGTTTTCACCCTTAGAGAGCTAAACTATTTTATATATATATATATATATATATATATATATATATATATATATATATATATATATATATATATATACATATATATATATATATATATATATAGATTACGTAATGTAAGGTCTGCTAGGGTCCATGGACCCAAAAGTGTCAAAAATAAAATAGCCGACTAATTTTGAAAATTTTTTCACTGTTGCAGAGGTAAACAATTTATAAATAATATAGCTTATATGTTGTATGAGGTCGGCTAGGGTCCTGGGATCTTGAAAGCGCGAAATTAATTAGTTAGTTTATTGTTTTGATTTAATCATACAATTTTATACAAATTGGTTGGTAGTATAATGTGCTATATAGTTCTATACAGTAACATTTCTCTGTAGATTATTATTTAAGTATAAATTACTATAATTATATTATAAATATATCATATACATACATAAATACATAAAATATATATATATATATATATATATATATATATATATATATATATATATATATATATATATATATATATATATATATGTTATATGTATACCTATATAAAAGTTTTACAATATTAAGGGTTATAATGCATACTTTTTGATAGTGTATTTTTATGAGCAAGGATACATTTAATATTTAGTATTTAATATTTTTACATTATTCTTCAGGAGTAAAATTCTCTGTTTTATTGAAGGAATACTTTACAACAGGCAGGAAAACATTTTTCAGAATGGTTTGTTATTGGCTTTTAATTTTGTAGCAAGCTTCCAGAAATTGATATACAGCATTCATCTTAAATTTATTATTTATTTGAAAGATATCAGGTAGATTTACTTGTATATTTTTTTGCGTGAAAAATTATTCCATAATAAAATCGAAAGCAGGGCACTCTATTAATAGGTGGACTAATGTATCTCTATAATTTCCGCCACAGGCATTACAAATATTATCATTTTTTAATTTTAATTTCAAGTTTTTAGAGTATATGTTCACTTGTTGTATACTTGAGATCCTCAGCTGACTAATTACCCTGATTTTGTCTATATGCATGTTGAATTTTTAATATTACTCGGTTTCCAAACTTATTTTGGTATCTTGATATAAAATATAGTATTTAGAATTTAGTGCTTTCTCTCAATCGTTTAATTTTAGCTTTTCTTTAAGTTTCTCCTTCAACTCGTCATATTTTTCTTTAGCTAAATTAATATTTTGTTCGTCCCATACTTCTTTTTGGTTAAGCAAAGAAAAAAACTTGACGGAATTGTGTAACCCAGTTGTATTTCATTTTCGCAGCCTGTTGATTTCTGTCTAGCTTTAACAACCTGTCGAAGCATACCTTGGATAATCGATATTCTGGCATGCTTAGAATTTTTTCCACCAGTTGTATGCTCTTTCAAACACCTGCAACTCCAAGCCAACAATTCCTGTCTCTAACCTTACTACATACTTTGGTGTATTGTTTGGCCAGTAGTACAGGTGCTTGAAAAAGCTCACCTCTGCTTTTTCTATTGTATCTGTGTGTTGAAAGGCTCAAATTTCACCAGCGTATAACAACACTGACATCACCATTGAATTGATTTTTTAAAAATTTCTCTCACTTTCGCAGCTACTTTTGTTGCCCGACTTATCATATCTTCTGCCGTTTGCGACCATGAACCTGACTGATTAAATTTTATGCCAAGGTAACTTACGTCAGAGGTTATTACTGTTTTTTCATTGTTATATATAAACTTATATTTTTCCTTACGCAATCTCCCTCTGTGAACAATTATCATTTTCGTTTTCTGCGTATTAACATGCAACTTATTATTGTTACAATAGTTTTCTAGTGCTGTAAGTTGCTTTTGAGCGCGATATTGTGTAGGCGCTAATATTAATAGCTATTTCTGTTTGGTAATATAGAGTTTGTATTAAACGTATTATTTTTTCACTAACACCTAGCCTGTACAGTTTATTCCACAGTATATGATAATTTATGGTATCGAAGGCTTGTTTAAAATCACGAACGTGGCAAAGAGCTTTTGTTTCGGAAGTCTTAATTGCAAATTTATTATTGAATGCGCGAAATTAACTAACCGACTGATTTTGAAAATTTTTTCACTGTTATAGAGCTTTAATATTTTAGATAGATATAGATTACGCTATGTAAAGTCCGCCAGGATTCATAGGACTTGAAAGTGTCAAAAATAAAATAGTTGAACGACTTTGAAAATTTTTTCACTGTTAGAGAGCTAAACTTAGTTGGAATGTTTTGAACCTTCGCAAGTTTAATTTTTTTTTTTTCAAAATATTGTTAGATGTCGTTGTCCAGTCTTGATTTTATTTTTGTACATATTCTTTCAATTTATATTTAATAATTTTCTTTCCCTGACTTGAAATAACTTGCTTTCGTTCATGTCTTTCGTATAATCAAAATAAACTGTTGTACATTCCAACAAAATCATAATATTAAAACGGAATATTCTATATTAATCCCAAAATTAGTTATTTCTTCATATCTAAAAGCATTGTATCAAAAACAAAAATTAGACACTATTTTAAAAGAGTAAAATTGTAAAATTATAAAAGTTACTTTGTTTGTAGCCACTGAAGAAGGTATGAAAGATACCGAAAAATTTTTGGAAAAAATAATAAAGTAACAATTATTTCATGGAAGAATGTTGAATTATTTTTAATCCTTCATTTCCTGTGAAAATTGATCAAATACTTGGGAGTTTAGGTTTAAAACATTCTAAATTAGTACATTATCTCAACAAAATATACTGAAGAGAGCTAAACTATTTTAGATAGATACAGATTACGTTATGTAAGGTCCGACCAAGTCAATGGGACCGAAAAGTGTCAAAAATAAAATAACTGACCGATTTTGAAAATTTTTTCACTCTTACAGAGGTAAACTATCTTAGATAAGTACAGGTTGTGCTATCTGAGATCCACAACTGTCCTGCGGATGCAAATGCGGCATAGAATGCTAGACAACGGGTTTTGAAAATACTTTTACTGTTAGAAAGGTAGAATATCCTAGATATATATATATATATATATATATATATATATATATATATATATATATATATATATATATATATATATATATATATAGGTTATATTACATAAGATCCGCCCAGAATATACGGTCGCGCTGATTTTTTAATGAAGTCCACCGGAATCTTGCAGATCCAGAAACACCACAAATAAGCTACCGAACCGATTCTGAAAATTTTCTCACTGCTAGAGAACTCAATTATTTTAGATTGATACAACTGTACTGAACAAACGGTTCGTTTGGGTTCTTGGGTCCCAAAAATACCAAAAATAAGTTACCCAGCCGATTTTAAAAATTATTAGAAAGCTAAACTATTTTAATTGGATGGGTACAGGTCTTAGATGAGATCCGCCGGTACCAAATATTTGCGTATTCGCTATGTTATGCAGATGCTGCAACAGGGGTATTTGTAAATTCAGTGTCTTTTTTGTAGATAATATCTGCTAAAATTTAGTAATCGTGTTTTGCCCGTAGCCGTACATAGGTACCAGAAAAAAAAAACATTGACGAAATTGTGTTATTAACGTGTTATAAAATATACTCCTGTCGCAACATCCTGCAAAACTTAACGAGTTTTCGTTTGCAAAAAATAGTTTTCCTCAAAAAAGTGTCGCAAAAGTTTTTGAACTTTGAATTTTGGCAAGAAACTACCTAATTCTTTTAACAAAAACTGCCCAAAATATCATGTTCCGGGTATTGGCCGTATCTTGCCCAGGTTACTCAAGATTTTTCGACTTCTAATGTTTTCATAAAATTTTTTAAAAAGAGGACAAAATGGAAATAATAACATAATAGTATATTACGTGATTGAGGTTGTAAGTTATATATTACACATGAGCGAAGAAGTTACGCAAGAACCGCGTAGCAGCGAGTGTGTAATTGCGCGAGTGTGTAATATGCCTTACAACCGAGTTACGTAGGTACTATACTTTATCTACGACTAACATGAAATTCACAATAAACGATAAAAATTTAGTACAAATCTATAACTACCAATACATTAAAATTATGTAGTATTTGAAATTTATTAAAAAAAAAAACGTACACATTCAGTTGCTAGGTAAAATTTTTGTACAGATTCTAGTGTAATATGTATCATGTATATCACTCTATATTTCTATAATATATGATAATTATAAGAATAAATAAAATTGTAGTAAGCTTTGTTATTTTTATTATACATGCGTGTAAAGGGCCATTTCTTGTACAGCTGGATATGTGGCTGTATGTAAAACGTCGCTTACTTAGATAGTCTTTTGTACAATAAACAAGCAATTTCATGGTAGTCGTATATATATATATATATATATATATATATATATATATATATATATATATATATATATATATATATATATATATATATATATATATATATATATATATACAGGGTGCAAAGTAAATAACTCTCCGCCTTTTGACAGATGGTTTATCTCGCTGTATAATTGCTAGAGACATAAGAATTTTTTCAGAATTCGCTATTTGAAAAGCCAGCTCATCGTTTAATATAAATTTCACTGAGTACGCCTCTGGCTAAACTACAGTTATTTACACTCTGTATAGTAAAATTTTTTTTTAAATATAAATAAAAAAAAATTAAAAATAGATATTGTTTTTTTACCATGTTGTTTAAACATCCGTACGTATTACTATCTATTTGACTAATATGTACCACAGTGTACAAAAAAACGCGCACACAGTTTTTCACAAATTCCGATTAAATTATGTTTATGAAATATTATTTTAGTTTCCCACTTTTGTGGTTTTTGATATCACAGAACATTACGATTATTACAAAAAACAACGTTGACAGTGTAAAAATATTGCTATACATTACACAATACAAATTTAACACGATGAAATCATGAAAAATTATAACGAAATTGCCAACTGATACACTGTATTAACAACTTAATAATTAGTCAGTTTTTATTTGACATTCTACAACGTCAATGACTTTACAAAGTAACTTTTCAAAAATCAAAAAAAAAAATTTCTTTTAATTATCAACAGAAGAGAAAATAACTAATTTCACATATAATAATAATAATAATAATAATAATAATAATAATAATAATAATAATAATAATATGTGTTCACTGGACGGTGCACCGCAGTGAGCACAACCGTGATATACCATCTGTGATATTTCGTTGATTTTTTGTCCCTGTGACTTCGACGGGTAGGAATGCGGTACTCAACGCACTCGTTTGCGTCATCCAGGCGTATGAGTCGACATCTGCCCGAACGGCTTGAGCGAGCTCGCTTAGTAAGGAGATGTCGTCTTCCCTCATACGGATGCGAGCTTGAGCGTCCTGGACTGCTTTTGCCCCGTCGGGGTCATAGGGACATAAATCAGGTATACTGTGATACTCTGTGGCATTGTCCCGTTCTCTGTAGCCTCGACTCGGACGAACGTGGCCTAGTCATCGTACCGGCCTCCCGTCTAGGTTGACCCCGACATCTGACAGAACGGCACATGTACCCAGTAATCAGTATCTGACAGAACAGTACATGTTGCCCAGTAATCAGATGTCACTGTCCTTACACGTGTGAGCTCCTAGGTGTTGACGAAGTCATTTCGGAATTATCGAGACTATGGGGAGCGGAATCGTGTCACAGAGCAAAAAAATAATCGGAAAGCTGTGATATTGTTGTTTTTGTTTTTTTAATAAGATTGATTTTAATTTGTTTTGTTTTAACGATGTACCACTGAGGGCCTTTTCCACCCGAGGTGGTACATCAATTTTTGTTCTTATCTGTGATATTTTGTCGTGCCGCTGTAGGCTTGCTGTTGTGATCCTTCAGCGGTATCGTTTTTAACTACTTATTGCGGCACTGGTCGGCCTGTGGCTCCCCAGTGACGTAATAAGATTTTGCTTTTCTTGTGATATTTATTGGGTGATATTTCTAGTCAGTATTTTCTATTCCGAGGCTCTTTACACCTCGGAGTTTCATCGTTGGTTTTCAGACCTTGGTGGCCGGACGCTCTGGCTAGTACTTAGCGTGCCGCCACCGGGGACTGTCCACTCTTTGTGAAGCCCTGGGATGGCAGGGTCCATCGTTGAATTTTATTATGTGTATGTTTGTCCTTTGTCTATTGCATTTATGTGTTCCTGTCTTTATGTGTTGTTTTTATCGTTTTTCCTCGTTTTGGCGGCGCATGCCCATGGATGGCAATGTCGCCGGGTGCTGCTGACCGCGCCATCCACCGGCAGCAGTACCCCAACTTTAATTAAAAAAAAAAAAAAAAAAAAAAATAATAATAATAGACGCATAACACCCCGTTTCAAGCAACAACAACAACAATATAAGGAGTGATGTGACAGACCCGTCCGTGAATGTACTACGGTACTTTTACGGATTGGTTTGGCACATTACCCTTCCACAGAGCCTAATACCTTCCATAATGCCGGTATAGGTGAATGTTACCCAGTACTGTCCTACTGAGTAGTGAGCGCCAGGTTGGCGTAAAAGTCATAATAATAATAATAATAATGCACTCCACAACAAACATTGTAGCAGTTGACAGCGTCTTAGATTAACTACATTATTTTAGTTTATTTGTAACTTTCACGTCCTAAGGGAACGCATTGCTCAATTATTATTTTTTGGTTTGGTACCAGTGGTGACTGATGTGTGCTGATTCCATCCGGTATGATGCTTATATCATTATTTTCATACCATAATTTTAAAAAAAAATGTTAATTCTTAAGGTGCGGATCCACCAAAAAACATTTGCTTCAAATGTTTGTAGTTGTTTGCAAATGTTTGCAATTGTTTTTAACTGTTTGCGAACATACTGTCTCCACTGAATAAACAATTATAAACGTGTTTTTATATTTCTATGTAAATACATTTGTATATCACATATAAAAAATGACTCCAAGTAAAGAACTTCTTGTTAGCGCTATGTCGTTCGTAATAATCTCTAATCAAAAAAGGAAAAAGAAAACATAAATTTTAAATACTTTTTAAAAATAAGAAGTTCTATACAGTTATTAACAGACTTAAAAACAGACCTTAGGAGTGGTTTATTTCAAAATTTTTACCGTATGTCATCGGAAAATTTACAATTTTTAATTTCCCAAATTAGGCCAAAAAATTTTAAACGGGATATTAATTACAGAGACTGTATACCTGTCGAAGTTAGATTAGCGATAATGTGTTTTAGCTAGAGATTCTTACAAAAGCCTTATGTATCTTTTTCGAATTTCGAGGCAGTTAATTAACAAAATAATTCCCGAAGAATGCTCAGCCTTCTTCTTTGGCCTTTTCACTTCTGAATGGCGAGAGTAGAGAATTCCACGCATCCTGTCCTTTAATTTTATTATAATAAAATTTATTGGTAGTCTGCCATATTTCTGGTTTTGATTTATAAAATTTGATTAATTGCAGATAACTTTTCATTATCTCAATCCATGTTATTTTTACTCGTTTATTAATTTAAAATTACAATAATCCTTTTTAAAACACAAAACTATGCTGTTATATTTACAACAAAGTAACATAAAACAAGAAAAATACAAGACGGACCAAACAACGAATTCCCTTTGATGTACCGACTTTGGTCGAAACACTGACAAACATTAGCAAACAATTGCAAACATTCGTGACGATCGTCTCCACAAAAAAATTTTGTGTTCGCAATTTACAAACAGTTTCCGTCCTCGGTGGATCCATACCTTTAGAAATACACACACAAACCATTCCTAGTATACGAAACATATAATATGTATGTAAACTCAATGAGAATGACAGATCAAGTCAACATGTTTATACAAAATAGGGTAATAAATAATTAATAAAAATACATAATATGTACCTACACTGACAGCAGTGTCTAAATACGCACATCAAGTGCGTATTAGACACACGTTAAGTCTGGATTCTTTGTTAAAAGAATACATAAATTTTAAAGTAAAATACCTAGTTGTCAAAAGAACTTCAATTTCATTTTAAAAAATTTTCATCTTCATTCTAAAAATACTACCACATGCCACCATGTGGTAGTATTTTTATAGCTACTTACAAAAAATAAAAATTTTATTCATTTTTCAAAATTTCTCTTAATGATTTGGACTTGCATTGTGAAAGATGTTTTTGAATACTGAAACGTACCTTAATATTCACGGAGTAATTAATATTTCATTTACTGTTGATCATTTTCTTTACTTTTAAATTTTTGAAAATTTAGTTGCTTATATCTCTGAAAGTTATTGACACAATTTAGCTGAAATAATTTTAATTGAGTGTTTTTAATAGTGTCTGTAATTTTTCAAACTTGTTGAATAACCAATTTAACAATTTTGGGTAAAAAAAAACTCAGTTTTAATCTCAGCATTTCGTAAGCAGGCTTAAAAATTCAAAATAGTAAAAGAAACCTTTATTTTACGAATCATTTCTAGCGATACCCCGATTCATACGATAGGGTAAGTTTTAAAATATTTTTAATCTCCAATTTCCAATACGAAAAGGTATCTTAAAAAATTAAGAAAAAATACTTTTTTTGCTGTGGTTTAATTAAGATCTCTATTTGTAGCATGTATTTGCAAAATTTCATATTCATAAATCCAAAGATGTAGAAAAATATGCCAACAAACAAACATCAACTAAATTACATATAATATTCTTGGGAACCCTAAAAAAAAATTGTATACCTATCACTGTCTTTACTACATAATAAAATGTAAAGATAAAGTTAACTCAACTACGATTGATTTTACACAGTTTAGTGTGCGGACAAACCGGTACGGCTTCCCGTAACAGTAATTAAAAAATTATATTGCATAAGAGCTGAAACGTGACAAACTGACCAAAACACGTATTAGTTTTTCATTGTCGAAAATCCGAATCCACTTGATTTTAATTGTATTCAGAAATTATTACCTACTTGAATTTTTGGGTATAAGTCAAGTAGTGCAATATAATTATATGACATCCACTTAGTTCGCAAAATGCCCGTATTGGCCTGACCGGTCCTTTACATTCTTTGGTTCCCATAACAGGTCATTATGATTGTGAAGGTCAAAATAACATCATATACGTAGCTACTACTGACACATAAATTGCCATTAACATAGTTCATAGTTTTATCGTATACTACTAACCCAAATATTATAAAGTTTTTTGTAACAGCAATTACATATACGTACATAAAAATTTGAGAAAGATTCTAATTAACAGATTGTTTAAAATCAATTTTTTATAGAAACTTTTGAAATCTTTAGTGCGCAATATACTTATATTTTCTTTACTTTTGTATCAATAGGTACAAATTTAAAATGAAGGTTTTAACAAGAAAAACTAATAATTATCTTATTTTTGGAATAATGAAAAAATATTCTCTTAAAGAAACTGGATGACCTGTGAGTATTTGTATGATTAACAGGTAGACAGTATCTACTAAACAAAAAAATAATACTATAATGTTCGGTATAATTTTCAATTTGGACTGGTTAATTAACTATAATAATTGTTTTTACCAATTTTAAAACATAGTAATTCATTTAATTTATAATTAACTACTATAAATATTTCAAATTTTAATTTTTTTTAACTTATGCTGAACTAAATTTCGTATATTGGTATGAAATATGAGGTGAAATTGTTTTGCTACAAATTTTGTTCAAATTTTTTTGGACGCTGCTGTACAGGTATTTTCAAGAGATTCCATAAATAAGTACATAAACATATTTTGTTGACAAAAAGTTCAACATTCAAAAAACCAAAAACAAAACATATGTTAGGCAGTCAGAGCCTGATTAAGGATTTTTTCTTTTTTTAACACGTTTTTAACGATCAAATATTTCTGAAATGAAACTTGATCGGGACAAATTAACTAGCAAAACTTAATTAGTAAATTGAGACCTTTCTCCCATATTTTTTCGGAGAGATATATTTTACACCCTGTATATTATATATATATATATTATTACACCCTATATATATATATATATATATATATATATATATATATATATATATATATATATATAAGTTTAATTTTTTCGTGGTTACATTTCCATTATATCCAAGAAAAGAACATTATCCAGTACCATTTCTATCATAAAAATTTGGTTGTAATAGAAATGGCAACTCTCATATATATAGGGTGTAAAATAAATAAGTCTCTTCCTTTTGAGAGATGGTTTATCTCGGTGTAAAATTGCCGAAGACATGAACATTTTTTTGAAATTCACTGTCGGAGAAAATCACATCCCAGCCAGCTCATCGTATAACATAAATTTCTCTGAATACGTCTCTGACTAAACTACAATTATCCACACCCTGTACAATAAAAAATTTCTTAAAAATATAAAAAAAAAATTTATTTTACCATGGATAAACAATACTAAACATCTGCAGGTTGTTGAATTGATATGTACTATATCGTACAAAAAAAGCGAACACAATTTTTCATAAAATCTGATTAAAATATGTTTATGAAATTTTGTTATACTTTTTACAATTTTGTAATTTTTTGGAAACAGCACATTATGAATATTGCAAAAACCATAACTTTTATAATAGTATAAAACATTGCTGCATTATAAACTGGTAACTGCTGCGTTATAATTTGCTATTAATTTAATAGCAAATTATATTAAAAACTGCACTTATTAATTGTCAAACTAACTAAAAAAAGAACACAACAAAACAACGAAAAGTTACACAAAAAAACCTTCCATTAACACCTTTATTTCCACTCTTATATATATATATATATATATATATATATATATATATATATATATATATATATATATATATATATATATATGGGTGAATATACCATATTCATAATATAATATATATATGGGTGAATATACCATATTCATATTCATCATAATATATATATATATATATATATATATATATATATATATATATGGGTGTATTTCCATTTTTTGTGTCCCTAAAGAAAAAGTAATCTTTTTAATTTACTATTTATTATTTTACTAATAGGCACTATTTTTGTATTTGTAATGATAACGGCCAGAAGATATTTTAATTTTTTTAGATTTTATAAGCTCTAATAGTGAACGTTTACGACTTCTTTAAATGAAATGGGTGTATGTGATGTCGCTTAAGTTGAAGTGACCACAGAAATTGCTACAAAAGCAGCTAAGGCTCTTCATGTACAACTTATCACACATAGAAATGTTTCCCCGTACTTGGTGTATTTTCAGTGTACCAAGAAAAGGTTTGATGTCGGATCTATTGTCTTCAATTATCTTTTTCTGTAAATCAATTTCCTCTTCGAGTATCACAAAATATGAAGCCATATTGGGCAGTGCTTTTCTGATTCCATAGCAAAATCATCGATAGTAGCAACATCGGTTTCTCATTCGACGATTTTGTCTGCGGAGACATGAAAACTGCCAGAGGAGTGACGCCAGAGAAGTGACAAAATCATACATAACCTGTAAAAACAACATCACGCGTTCTTCATACCAAAAATAAACGGAATACATGAAGTCTACACACAATGAACATTGCATTGTACAAATTTACAATTTCATAACGATAAAATATAAAAACGTATACTTACCAGTGGAAATACTGCAACTACTGGCACAGACACATTTTCCGAGAGCGCCCCGACCACTCACGCGATATTATTTAAATTATGTTCAATGCAATTAGGTTGTTACTAAGTGCAATATATTCAACGCGTGTTGCTCAAGTTCAAAGACACAGGTTTCCAATTTCTAAGTCAAATTTTATTATTTTATTTTCGTCAGGTTAAAAGTGACACTTTTATTGGTTGGTATGAAAATGAGTAATTTTTTTATGTTAATAAATATTTTTACAATGTATTTTGATAAAATATGTTTTAATGCTTATTTAGTTATATGATTACATTTGAAAAAATATTATACCAGTTAAATAAAAAAAAAATTCGTCAAGTGCGTGTTTGACACGCACTAAGTAATATCGTCTCACATTAAAATCGGTGTGTAATGTGTGTGAATATGTGTGTAGGCTTCATTTCTGTATATTTACATCAGTCATCTTCACTCCACCTCCATGGTTGCTCACAATACTACATATTTTCGGATATCCAATATATGCATCTGAAACGAAATATTCATTAGATATTAGAAACGTAATTCATAATTATATTAAATTACAATCTTCAATATATATATATATATATATATATATATATATATATATATATATATATATATATATATATATATATATATATATATATATATATATATATATATATATGTATTAACAAATAACGTTGCGGTTTATATCTGTTTATTTGTGTGTAACTGATTTTCTCAGTTTGTAACTATTAGATTTTGTTCGAACTTTAACTAATGGATACAGTGCTCGTAAAGAAGTTTCAAATGAATAATTTTTGAATTTATTCTGTAAATTAGCGACCTATGGCGATGAATTTATAAAAAAAGGAACCGCCAGTGAAGTATTATACTTCGACGTGTACTGCGTAATATATTAGAAATACGTATATAGAAGTAATATATAGTAAAATAAAACTTTCGACCTGAAATATTTCTAAAATTTTTTTTTGTAGATTTTGAAATGACGTCAACGCTATTAGATCGTACCGGAGAACAGAACTGGATTTACATAAGGAAATTTGAGGCTCGTGCCCCGGGGACTCCACAAAATCCCTCAAAAGAGCAGTATACGGCCCGATCCACATTAACGCTCCGCTCCCGATTCGATAAAATATTCTTACACAAGAAACAATGAGTGTATTCACATCATTTGCTCCTGACTGATATCGGAACGATATCAGAGCGATGATGTGAACACACTTATTGTTTCTTGTGTAAGAATATTTTATCGAATCGGAAGCGGAGCGATATCGTACCGAGAGCGGAGCGTTAATGTGAATCCGGTTTGATAGAAAGAGTAAGCCTTTTACCGTTTCTTTTGTTCACCAAGCCTAATATTGGGGAGTTTGACAAATTTAGAAAATTTCTTATTACTTTATCAGGGGCCTTCACAAAAGTACTGAAGGGTTTCTACATGTGAAGTACTTAGGGGGCCACCACATGAGAAATGCCAAATGCCACCACATGAGAAATGTCTATAGGGGTAAATCCGGCTCTGCCGGAGAATTTAGTTAAATAATAACTTAATAATATAATAAATTTTGTTAATGTCAATCAGAGGTTGCTATAAATAGATAAAAATAATATTTTGCGGTAGAGAAAAAATAGCCCTCTTCGTGAGTTTTTTAACCTTACAAACGTCCATTTTTAACAAAGTGGTACGATCAAATTTAATTACAAAATACTAAAATATAATATTTACGGTACTTACAGTAAATATAACGTAAACAAAAGACAATTAACAACAAATTCACAAAATAATGAAATAATAGAACACAAAAAATAACTACATATTAAAAACGCTAAATATAGCGTGCAAATTTAACCTTAACGTAGTTGCTTTGAGATAGTCAGGTACAAAAGTATATCTCAGCAAAAAAATTTTCTTTTATCAAAAATTAAATAATGTATCAGTGTTCTTCAGTTATTATATTTGTATACCACTTGCTTTTTTGAATTTCCGCGCGCTTATGTTGTAGTAATTTAAAAGAATTGTTGAAAAAGCGTTGTAAAAACGTTGTAAAATGATGTTTTTAAATTATATTTCAAAAACGGCGTGGTCAATAATTTTTATTTCTTATTAAATATAGTTTGTAACTTTGTATTTAATAACATATTAAATTTTTATCAAATTCCTTTGACACGTTTTCATTTTATTCAAAAAAAAAATACAATTTCCCATAAGAGCCCGTGTTAAAATTACAAAACTTTGAAACCGTTTTTCTCAAAACTGGAGTGGTCAATTTTTTTTCGGTAAGGACTCGTATTATTGGTATTGGAGTAAATAAATGTCTAGAGAAATTTCGTTAAAATCCTTTGAAAAAATCGTTTTATCGACCAACTACCTTAAAAGTACAACTTATAATGAAATGAAGCTAGGCAAACAACATAAAACCGTGACAATTAAATTAAATTTTTAATAATTTATATGGATTAAATTATTTTGAACAATTATTAACCCTAGAACGACAAACTGGGGTAGAAATCTACCCCAGGCAAACTTTAAACTACGTTTTTAAATTAGTCAGTGACATTATCGACTGGACACCTATACCATAATTTAGTTCAATGTTCTAAGAGTAGAGTGATGTCGGGAAACCCTGCAGTTTCTTGTCTACTGTGACGAAGTGAAAACGTGAAGCTAGTGTGGGGTAGATATGTACCCCAGTTTGTCGTTTACGTCAGTGTTTTGTTTAGGTAAGTTATTTTTATTTTTCTTGCTAAAATAATTTTGATTCACTTATAATAACCTAATTTTGCAATAAAACATTAGATGTAAAATTTTCGGTTATTATTTTCATATTTTACTCCTTTTAAACAAGCCATATGGAAAAATTTTTTTGTCTCAAAACGCCGGACTTTTACTGCTAGTGATAAGTACAATAGATAAGGTTACAAAAAAAGGAAAAGAAAAAAAATCAAAGATCCCAGCATCAAAAAAGTGAACCCTAGGAATTTACAACATATAAATTATACTAAACTATGTTGATAAAATTGAACATTATTTAGAATTATACCGTATTTCGGAAAATCTATCACAGATGGCGGCACCTGTACAAGTGAACATATACATATCGCAGCATTTTGAGCCGCCATATTGCAGGGCGAGTTAACTCGTTTTAATAATTTACAGATGTAAGTAGCCATACACTGGGAATAACACTGGCGTTGCTTTTTTTGGTAGATGATGACGACCTGCGAGAATCATGGAATACCATATTGCAGCGATTGTAGCGCCTTTGAATAAGTTAAATTTTTTACGTTTTGCGTGACAGAAACTGAAATATATTCTTAAAAGCCAATATTTCATGCATTTTTATTTGATTTTTCCACATATCAAATTCCCAATTTTTTTTAATTTTCAAAATCGAAAATAAATAGACTTTTTTGGCAAAACATCATAATGTCCTTTTTATGCTTGAAGTCTCTTGTATCCTCTTTAAAATACCGTCTGAAATTTGAAAATCGGTTCATTAGAAAAATAGTTATCAATTTTTGTTTATTAAATGACAATTTGAGTGTTTTTTAACACTTTTAGCTATTCAAATCGATTTTTCACCAACTAAACTTTGATTAAATTAAATTTGCTCTTCACCATTCTCTTCAGCATGAAAAAACGAACAAATTGGTGTCCTTATAGGTGAAATTACTGCTATCAGGTCGATTTTATGATCAAAAATCCCGTGGGGTACATATTTACCCCAGTTTGTAGTTTAAGAGTAGAAAAAGTAAGTTTGTCGTTCTAGGGTTAAGATGTATTATTTTAAATAAAAATTATAGAAATAAAAATTATAAATTATTAATTTAAATTAAAAGGAACATAAGAAACTTCAAATTACCTACCTACATATTTTGACCATTTTGACTGGTTCATATTGTTTAAGAGCATTAGTTTGTACAATATTCCACTTACATTTTTGGTCCGTACATGAAAGCACTTTTAATTGATCTGCTTTCCTGCAAAATTTTTTTAAAAATTTTTATTTGAATGTAATATGTCAATATTTAAAAATATTTAGAGGTTAGAAATCTCTTACCAGTAACAATAAAATAATGTTGCCATCACATGTACAAAACGCGGTGATCACGGTTTTATTTCTTTTCACGATTTATTTGACAATTAGTAAAATGTCCTACTGACAAAATTCGTTCAACATTCGTTCAGCGTTATATTTTTAATATAAAACTGTTAAGTAAACTTTCGGACATGTTTTTTAAGCCAGGCGTTTGTATGCTGTATTCTGTATGTTTCCCGTCGTTGTCCATTTAGAAAACACCAACAATATTGGCTAACAGTGCATCTATTTTTTCATAAAAAAACAATTTTTTTAATTTTATACAATTTTAAAAGTAATTAAAACGTTAGTATTGCAATAAAATTTTTAAAAAAGGTAGTTTTTTGTGAAAAAACAAATGCACAGTTTTAGCCATGGTAGCCAAATGGAAAACAACCAATACGTGTCATACTGAATTACTAGGAGTATTTTAATTCATCATGTTGGTACCAGCTAAATAATATTATCTTAAGCTGTTTACGCATGTCCAATGCAAGAAAGATAGAATATATATACGATATATACAATGGATTTATATAAAAAGAAATAAAAGATACATATTTATTATATCATAAAGAGCGCAGAAATTTTTTTTTTACTGGGGGTTCCATTATTATCAGCTTATTTTTCAGTATTTTTAGATTGAATATTAAAATTAGCCGTTAATATGATAATCTGAACTATAAAATGTCGATCTGAGATGATAAATTCCATTAGTAGTTTTCTTTTTTGGCTATTATTTTTCGGCTTTTCGACCGCACATAATTTTTCCGTCCCTGGTATTTCAAAAAAATAATAATAATAATGTGAATAATCATTTGGTCACACAACGAAATTATTATATCGTCGAAGAAAGCCGAGGTTCGACGATATAAAAACGCCGTGAGCAGCGGGGCCCCATCACGGTAGTCGAATTTTCCCCTTCATCTTCGGTATTGAATGTCTACAAGCGAAATGTGATTGAAAGTCTACAACCGAATTGTCATTTTGTTGGTTTTAAAACTGGTGATGAGTGTTCGGCTGATCGAGGCTTTAAAAAAAGGTTTTAAGTATTTAAGGGCTGTATCTCAGTAAATTTCAATTTTGTGAAAACAGGTAGCAGAAAAAAAGCCAACACAATTCGTACGAGGACATTCCTGCCCATGTTTATCCGCTAATTGCCTTTATGTTTTAGTTTTAAATATTAAAAAAGGACCTTCAATAGTAAACTGGAAGGCCTTTATAAAGATATTTTTTCTTTCCAAAAAAATCCAAAATTTCTATTTTATAAATACTAAAAATCCAAAATTCCTAATTTATAAATAAACAGTGACTTTAATAACATTTTTAAATTACTTAATATGTATGTATTTCATTTGTCATAAAAGTAAGTTCACTTTTTTTTTAATTTTTTAAAATTACTATTCGCCTACTTGTATTTAGAATAAACATAATGCTTTTAAAACACATTTAACAATAGCATTCAATTCCGATGTAAAAATGGGAGAAGTGGGGGGAAAAGTGATGCGGACTCCCTACAAGGTACTAGCTGGATACTAACTGAATACACGTACAAAATTTCAGCCCTCTAGGTTTCCTTATGGAGTCTCTAGACGTGTTAGAAAACAAGCAAAAAAATTAAGGAAATATTGGCGTAAAAATCGTGGGGGTAAGGGTTAAAAGTTGAAACCTCCAAAAAACAGTGTCTGGCTATTAGCTTAACCTGTACACCAAATTTCAGCCCTCTAGGTTTATTTGGGGAGATTTTGACCCGAACGAAACTGTTAAAAAACAAGAAAAATCATGTTCTTTTGGGTATAAAAATGGTGGGGGTAGGGGTTAAAAGTCGAGACCCCCAAAAGGCACCCCCTTGATACTAACTCAATCCGAATACAAAATTTCAGCCCTCTAGGTTTATTCGGGTGACCTGTGCGAGTGGTACAAACTTCGAAAACGTCGAAAATGCATGAAATTGTAGCTTAAAAATGAGGTGGGTGGAGGTAAAATATTAAAACCTCCAAAAAGCACAACCTAGGTACGAACTTTATCAACACACCAAATTTCAACCCTCTACGTTAATTCTGGGAGGCTGGGGGCCTGTTAGATCCAGCGAAAATCGTTTTTCCCCCCTCTACTCCCACCATATCATCCTAGGAAGCTGAATTTTGGATATGTTGTAGATAATTGACCAAAACATTATTTAAAACCGGTTTGGAAAAGTTTTATTGCTTTTCCGCCCCCCACCACCCCCTTAAAGGTCGGGTCAGAAAAAAAATTTGCCCAAAATTTGACCCCACTTTGATAGTATGAGGTGCCTCGAAAATGAGCCCCATTTACCAAATTTCATCTCTTAACTTCCATAGGGGGGCCCTACACAAATTAAAAGGTGGCGGAAAATATATATATATATATATATATATATATATATATATATATATATATATATATATATATATATATATATATATATATCAGACATTTTTTTTTCTACATATTCGTGTTCTACGGGTCCGAAAACGGATAGCGCCCCTACTCTCGCTTCTCGCAGCTCTTATCGTATAGACTGTATAAGTCTAATTTTTCGGAGAAAATTCGACTAAAAATGTGTGTTGAAAATTGTAGCACAAAATGGTAATGGGCAAGCCAGAGGAGTATACTTTTAGCACTATTTTAATTTATTAATGCCTTAAATGAAACATTTGTCATGAATTGACCATATATATATATATACCGGGTGTTTCAAGCAAATTAGGACACACAGATTTTAATACAGGGAAAATTTTTTATGAATTTATGATCAAGAGGTGATTTATTTTATTATTATTAAATATTTTGCAAAACTTTGCAATAATATCGCGTCAAAATAATGTTTAAAAGTAATTAAAAGCCAACAGCAGTAAATTTATTGGAATAACTATAAATAAATCTTAATCTAATATTAAAATATTTATTAACAGATAATACGGCTTAGTATAAAATTGGACACCTATTGTTTTGTTTTCCGATTTACTTTTTTGTAATTAAAGAATAATATTAAAAACTATGAATAGTATATAAAAATCATATCCATAAAAACAGGCATGCTCTGATCCCAAAAATTTTTTCCCATGTTAAATTTTGTATGTTCTTACTTCGCTGAAACAGACTGATATATATATATATATATTATACATTATACAGATTAATAATTTAGCAACTGTAGATAGTGTTTTATTTTATTCCCTTTACTTTACCACCGAAAAATGCCAAGAGTACATAAAAGCATTATAAGTACACATTTTATATTTATTATATCCCTGTCGCAACATCCTGCATAACATAGCAAATTTCCGTTTACAAGAACTTTTTTCTCCGAAAGCATGTGACACAGAATAATAGTTTAAAAAGCATTTTTATGTAATTTTCCTCCTCTTTCCAATGCTGTAAAAAAATATCGCAGACTTTTGAATTTGGAAAAACCTTGGCAACAACTAATTTTTTTCACGAAAAATTCCCAAAAAACCATGTTTCAGGCATCAGACGTGTCTGGCTGAAGAAGTCATCCAAGATTTTTGGATTTCAATGTTTTCCCCAAATTTCCCCATATATATATATATATATATATATATATATATATATATATATATATATATATATATATATATATATATATATCGAAATTTTATTTTTATTTTTAAGAAATTAGAACCCGAAAATAACACACTATAATTTATATATATATATATATATATATATATATATATATATATATATATATATATATATATAAATTTTAGTGAATGTTATTTTCGGGTTCTAGGGACCTCAAAACAAATTTCTGCTATAATCTCGAACTGAAGTTGCACCGTGAAGAAGGCTGTAATAGCGAGTTTCCATTCTGGAAATTCGCTAAAAGTGTCCGGGTCTAAACGATTTTACGGTAGTAGTTTTTATGAAGATCGAAGGTACATCGTAGCTCACAAGTTTGAACTTGTAAATACAGTCATAGGATGATAGGCGACACACCACAACCGCATACATAGCAAGTTAGTCAAGTGTTTGTCTAATAAAACATTAACTCAGGGTTCTTGTAAGTACTGTTTTTTTGGGTCTTGGGAAAAAAGCCTTATCAAGGATTATATTTTTACGGTTTATTATGAAAATAAATTAATATATTCGACAATGTTATTTGCACTTGTGCTACCCAAGAGCCAATTAAGTGATAATTTGATTTCTTACAAAACACATTGAGTTTAAAGTACAACAATTCTGAAACGAATTACAAAAATGAAAAGTTGTTAAAAGAACCTCAGTTTGATTTTAAAGAATCTTTGAATGATATGCCACACAATTAAAGTACATGGAATTATTTTTAAAGTTACTTACGAAAAATAATAATTTTACCCATCTTTCAACATTTCTCTTAATAATATGAATTTTAATTTTTGGGAGATGTAACGTAAAAGCCCCCATTATGGAACGGTATCTAATACTGGAACAGTTTTGACATTTACATATTTATTTCTTTAATTAAGAAATTTAACATAATATCGAACCTTTAGAGGATAGTGTAATTTACCAAATCAATAATACAGCTTTTAATGTTAATGAAGATCTGATTGTTCCGTTAGATGATATTGCTAGTTATGTTTGTCAGTTGCGTCACCTGGATCGTTTGACTCAGGAGAAGTTATCTAATTTATTGAGTAGATTTCATTTTATATTTTCTAAGAAACCCGGTTGTGTTACGGGTTAGTGTTGTAAATTTCAATTAAAGGAACATGAACCATTTTCAACTAAATGTTATCCGATTCCATATGCCCGCTTTCTCGCTGTCGAAAAAGAAATTTCTAAAATGTTACAATAGAATATTATAGAAAGATGTTATTCTGAGTACACTAATCCAATTCGTGTTGTTGTTAAAAAGGATAATAGCCTACGTTTAGTCTTGGACGCGCGAAATATTAATAAAATTTTGGCATGTGACAAGGAATGTTCCATATCAGTCGAATACGTCTTAGGTAAATTTAAAAATAAAAACGTTTCCTCTTCAATAGATTTAGTTAAAGGATATTGGCAAATTCCGATCCACCCCGATAGTAGAAAGTATACTGCGTCCCTTATCAACGGTAAATGTTATCAATTTCAAAGATTACCATTCGGTTTAAATTTGTCTGTCGGTGCCTTTTTGAAATGTATGGATTACATATTGGGATCAGAAGTTCAAGAATTTTGTCACATTTCCGTTGATGATATAGCTATAGCGTATGATGACATCGAGTCACATATGAATCATCTTGAGATAGTTTTGAGTAAACTTGCGAATGCCGGAGTTACGGTAAATTATGAAAAATGTTCGTTCTTTAAATCAGAATTCCGCTTTTTAGGTCATATAGTTTCGGCTAAAGGGATAGAAATAGACGAATCTAAAGTGGAAGCAATCAGTAAATTGAAACCCCCTAATAGTGTTAAATCATTGCAATTAATTTTGGGTGTGTTAAATTTTTACAGACGTTTTTTCCGTAATTTACTTAAAAAAGGTGCTAAACGGTCTTGGGGGTCTGTGGAAGAAGAACATTTTTACAAATTAATCGAATTATTTAAACGAGCCGTTATATTAAAGTTCCCAAACTTTTCTAAAGAATTTTACGTAGAAATTGATGCTTCAAATTTTGCAATAGCCGGTTACCTCTATCGGTTAAATGATGATGGCACTCACAACCCTATTTCGTTCGCATTCGTTACCATACGAAATTGGTTATACCATATCAGAAAAGGAGTTATTGGGGGTTGTTTTTAGTTTTAAGAAATTTCGAACATATACTGTGTGAGTTTTTCGAGAGTTGCCATTTTTATTACAGCCAGACCGTTGATTTAATCGAAAAATTGTTCGAATAAGAGTTGTAGATATCGACGGGGGCAACCGATTGCTATAGTCAGGAGCTTTATAGCTCTTATGGTCTTCGAGCTATGATACAAACTTATAGATTTTTAAATGAAACTATATATTAAATTTTAGATAAAACTGATCTAATGCATTAATTAACAACATAAATGAGAAAAAAATTTTTTTTTCTCAATTTAATTTTTTAATTTTTCTTAAATTTATCAGTTAGGCGGTAAAAATATGCATATGTACTGGAGGCTACTTCAACCGATAGTGTTTTTCTTGGTTACATTTCCATTACATCCAAGAAAAGAACCTTTTCTAGTACCATTTCTATCATAAAAATTTGGTTGTAATAGAAATGGCAACTCTCAAAAAACTCACATAGTATATTAGGTCATAGAATAATAGATAAAACTGATCGTAAGGCTTTGACATTTCTTGAAAACGCAAAAATTTTGAATAATAGACTATTGAGATGGTTTCTCGCATTGAGCGAGTATAATTTTACTGTTCAGTATATTTGAGGAAAAGAAAATTTTATTGCCGATGCCTTTTCTCGTAACCCTTGGCCTGAAACGCATTCAGGTGTGGACTTTTCCCAACCTTTTGTAAATTTACTTGATTGTCCTGTTTCTCAAGAGTCAGTTGATTCTATGGAAAATTTAACGTTTAATAGTTTAAAGTTAGATTTATCTAAAAAGTTTACCACTAATTTCATTAATAAAATTGTTTTATACCAAAATAGTAATCCCACTTGTAATCAAATAAAGAACAATATAAATAATTTGCAAGATTCATACAGGATAGTAAATAACATACTTTTCAATCGTAATAAAGTTCCACCTCATAATTGGCGTCTTGTAGTTCCGGTTGCATTTATGGATAAAATAATTTGGTACTCTCATCGCAGTTTCGGTCATTACAGTTCTAGGAAAATCTGTTATTTAATAAATCAGTATTTTTACATTAAAAAGCTTTCCTCTCGTAGTAATAAATCACTCCCCAAATGTTTAATTTGTCAAAAAGCTAAAGTTTCTATTACTAAGCAAGAGGGTCCGCTTCAAAGCATCATTTCTGAATTCCCACTTCAGCACTGCTATGTGGATTTATATAGCCCATTACCAGCTGGAAAACTGGGTTTGAATATGATTTTGGCCATTAAAGATAATTTTTCGAAATTTGTCAAGTTATATCGCCAATTAATGAACCGTGTCTTAAATTCATTTATCCCGAAAATTGGTAGAATAAGAATGACTCTTTCTGAAAGGGGAACGTAATTCATTTCACCAGTATGGCAGAATTCCCTTAAGGAAGCTGGTATAGAAGTGCGTACAAATAGTGTTTACAACCCTAGAGCCAACCCGGAAGAAAGAGTTAATCGGGAATTAAACCGTCTATTTCGTACTTATTGTCACAATAAACACTCAAGTCGGCCAGAGTATGTTCAGTTTACTGAAAATTGTTTAATTATGTTCCACACGAAGCTACTGGCTTTTCACCTTACGAACCTATGTTCGGTCATAAACTGCCTAATCCGTTAAATAATTTAGTAAATCTTCCTAACGTTGATGATTTGCCTTTGCAAGAGGAATTCAATTTGGCTCGTGAAAAAAACATATAAATTAGCTCAAGCTCGTGTTGCTCGTCATGATAGCCATGATAATAAAGTTTATAATGTGGGAGATAAGGTACTTGTTAAAACTTATCCTCGTTCATCGGCTAAAAACAAAATAAAAAATTTAAACTTCTATATGAAGACCCGTTTATTATATCAGAAGTTAAGTTCCTTAACTCTTATGTCTTAATTTATCCTAATTCACGTATAGTCAAGGGTGTATATAATGCGATACATTTAAAATTATTTAAGGAATAGAATATGCAAGTTTTAGCGAATGATTGCTATTAATTTTTATTTCTAATGTACCATTGTCTGGTCGATCACATTGTATGTCGTCTGAGTGAATTATTACTTTTAGAACAAGAAAGCTTATAGCTTGCTTACAACGATTATGATGTTCTTTACCGAAAAAGGACAACTTTTATCGAATAGGAAAAATATTTTTACCGTATGCGACTATGCGATTCTCGTATAATCGAATACTTGTCGATATTAATAAAATTATGTTGAAATACTCAATTACGAATTGGATTCCAAGTACAAATTAAATGTTCGTTTTCGTAACGCGAAGCTTATAAAATTTATATTTAATGAAAATTCGTACTCGTTTCCTTATATCGTGACGCGAAATCCCCTTTAATAATTTATAAACTATTACGTTTAATATGTATAATTAAAACAATCAACGTACAGGAGAATACGATGTTCCTTAAATTTATTGATAAGAATTAAATATTACTTTAATGAAACTTGAAACTTTTACTCTCGATTTGGATTTTTTATACACATATTATTGACGGTATTTTGTTTGAACCTAACTTTATATTTCTTTTAAAAATTCTTTTATGGTCATATATACGAGTTTGACTATTTTTCCATTGCAACAATTCGGTTACTATAATGTTATTAATAAGATAACATGTAATGTTTTATATGTAAATGAAAATTTTGTACTACAACGTGTCATTTATGTAAAAAGAAAAAAAATATTTTTTGATCACTTTTTTTATGAACAATATTTTTATTTTTATATTGTTGGATTTCTTTAAATATGTCTTAAATGTGATTCTGGTAAATCTAATTGATTAATTGAGAATTTCATTGCCTTTTAACGATTAATTACTGAAGTGCAGGTATTGAGCAGTAGACTTCGCTTGCTAACAGTGTTTGAACGCTAATCGAAGTCTAGAGCGGGGATGTGTGACGACACAGATTCCTGACACATTTCGGGTCTCCATTTTGTTTTATAATTTATAGCTATTGGTTACCTTTTGAATGGGCGTATCTATTTTGGGTCGTGACGTCATCAAAAGTAGATGGTTTAGTAACGCCCCTTTTTCTAATATTAAATTTTGGTACTTGTTGGTCCGCCATTATATAATATTATTTTGTTATTTATGCTTCTAATTTTGCTTCTTATTATACCCACTACAGCACTTAAGTGTACATTTACTTCTGTACATCACTGTATTATTATTGTTTATACTTGCAGTTCATGTTTATTGCTTTCAATACGTTTTATTTTTCTAAGAATAAGACTTATGTTGGTTGAGATGACTAGTTTAATTGTATTTGTTTGAGTGCGAGGGAAATGAGTATTATCTTCTAGAGTTTTCCAGAATTATATTTTAATGGGTCATCGTGTAATATTTTATGTTAAGTAAATTTCTTATCTCTTTCTCTCATTTTATTTTGTGTAATGTCGGTGTCTCTATCGATGAAGGACATTAATATATTAAGATGGAAGCTACTGAAGAGAAGGATAAACATATATAAGAGGGGCCTGCATTGTACAAATACGAAGTGGTTTAAATTCAGTTTTGTTATGTGATTTGTAATAGAGAAAGTACGTATTCGTTTATCGAGGCTCGACGTCATTTTGTATAAAGATAAAATTTTTTAATTGAATTGAAAAAGTATATCGTTTGTTAAAATCGTTTATTATATTAAATAAATTTAAATCGTTTAAGTATTTCGTATTTTATTCAAAAAATTATTTCCTGAAATCATATATTTTAAGTGAAGTATCTAACTGCGCGATTGTTCCTGAATTTAAGCCGAGAAAGGACGAAGAACTTACGACACGAGGAGAAAAATTCCAATGCAAAATTAGCTTAAATTTGATTGAATATTATTTATTAAAATAAACGCTCAGTGTTCCTTCTACGTTATTATAACGACACGTTCTTAAATAAATTATAAGAAATCTAAATATCTCAATAACAAAAAAAGATATATGGATGTAAATTCCCGTAAATTATAATAGCATTTTCTCGGTTAATGAAAATATAATTACTTATAGTACCTACCTATATAGAAATATTGAAATACCTATATTGAAATTCGATTTTACCATATCAAAAAGTTTACTACTACTAGGAATTTAAAATTTTATTGAGTAAATGATTAATATCCATTTGCCCAATGAAATACATTTCGCACCATTAGTTCAATAGGGTGATATGTGCAAATTTTTAATTTTGAGATATTTGAGAATAAAGATTTTAAAAATTCATATAAATGAACCTAGTGCATGAAATTTTTTGAAAATTTAGCAATTTATTCTTACACTCGCTCCTTACTTATTATAATAATTAAATTTTCTTTAGTTCAATTAGGAAAATTTTTTTTGCAGTTATAACTGCGAAAATCAATAGCATAACAAAAAGAAAATTGATTATATAGTGAGAGCAATGTGGTTACAAAGGCATTTGTAACTTCTATGCAATGATTTTCTTCGTATAAGGAATTACATTTAAAATTTTTGGAAACATATGATATGTAAAAAAAAAGGAAATGTGGAAGTGGTGTTTATTTTTCAAAAGTTAAATTATCAACTTAATGTGGCAAAATATATGTATACATACATATTCTCACATTTTATGTAAAAGTTAAATTATGTATTTAAAATAACATTTTTAGATATACATTTTTAAATAAAGGCTTGTACATTCCAATATTTTATTTAAAAATTAAATAGTTTTTCTTGAAAATATAACATGCTCATATTTCTTTATTTTTTATTTCATTTTATTTTTTAAATTTTATTGTAAATAAGCTTAACTTAAATGAAACAGAAATATAAGTGCTTTACGCTTATTTTATTTAATAGTTACAAATAGTTTTTCTTGATTATTAAAATTGTTAAAAATAGGTAATTTATAATTTTTACTGAATTGTTTTCAAAAGCTTCCTTAGGCTAGTCTTCAAATCCAGAGGCAAAGACCTCCACACAATAGGGGTCTCCACAAAATTGATAATAAATCTCTTACGGGGAAAAAGTTAAGTAAAGGCACATTTTTTCAAGTTTTTTAAAATAAAAATGGGGAAGTTTATTGAATTGATATAAAACCTAGCTTAAAATACAGAGTATAGGTCTCAGCAAATTTTTTTAGATAAAAATATTTCAAAATGACGGTGCTACAGCTGCGGGAAGTTGGAACCTTAGTTTTGCGTCGCGTCGTGCAGTCTACGGGACTCAAATCTTAATTAAAATCAAAAAATAAAATGTCCATTGTTCAAATTTATAAAAACTATTTGTATAATGAAGAAAAAAGAAAAAAATAATCAGAATCATTTTGAAAAAAAATCACTTAGAAAGGTAGTTTTTTATAAGTATTCGGTAAAAAACAATGTTTATAATTTTTAAAAACTATAAACGTCTTGCAATTTACGTAACTTTTCCTCCTTAAAAGAGTAGAATAGAAGAAAATAGAAAGGATAAGCGCTTTTTTGTTTTTTTGCTCGTAAACCCAGTTTTTCGGGGAAATTTGAAAAATTTTGGAAATTTCCTTACTGCTTTAAAAGGGGTCTCCACATGAAAGTGCCCCGGGGCCTCCACAAAGGTAAATCCGGCCCTGCTTCTAATAAAATTATAACTCACTAATCCAAAATATTTTATATGGCGGTTCTGTTAGGGACCGCTATTTTCCTAAATCTAGTAATAACTTATACTACTTATACACAATACAAAATATATTTAAATATAAAATTTAATTATAACTATACAATAAAATACATAATAACAATACAAATACCCCTGTCGCAGCACCTGCATAACATAGCGAATTTTCAAAGATAGGACACTGACGGATCTCATATAACAACTTGTATCCATCTAAAATAGTTTAACTCTATAACAGTGATAAGATTTTCGAAATCGGTTGAGTAGTTAATTTTTTACTTTTGAGTCCCCAGGACCCTGGCAGATCACATATAGTATAGCACATATGCATTTAAATAAGTTTAACAAAAAAATCACTAAAAATGGTGAAAATTGGCTTCTAAAAATCGGACATATCAGCTAACGAACTCGTCCCAGCTTTTGAGACTTTTGAACTTCTAACAAAATTTCGTAAGGATTGAATGCTTCATTCGAGAGTTATCGCGCAGACACACACACAATATATATATATATATATATATATATATATATATATATATATATATATATATATATATATATATCTATATATATCTATATATATATATATATATATATATATATATATATATATATATAAACAAATAACTCTTGTCCTTTTGTGGGTGACCCTTTGCACCCTGTAGACACTAAAACCGCAGGATTTTTTTCGGAATTAACAGTCGCGTCACCCCTCGATATAGGAAATAAGAATTATTTCCTTTACACCCTGTATATAATATATATATATATATATATATATATATATATATATATATATATATATATATATATATATATATATATATATATATGTTTTTAAACAAATTTCTGCCGTATAGTCCCGAACTCGGATCTTTCCATGACATTCTCCGTCATAAATTAAGTTCCAAAATGGAAAGTCGCTTAAAATAATAATTTAATAGTTAAATGAATTTTTACTTAAGTAACAGAAAAATTTATAATTTTTTTCTGCTTTCCGTCCTGCGGCTTCACTCAGGTGTCTGTTTTGTTTTATTTTTGTTTTAATTTTGATTTATATAATTTCGTGCAATGGAATACATTTTTGTATTTTGTAGCTTTAGTTTGAGACCTTTGCTCTGATATCCGTAATAATAGTTTTAGATATTCTTCAGTTTTAGACCCTTCTTGGAGAATAACAATTTTAATGCTACTTTCATCTTTTTCTGGAATTCCAATAGTGTTTGAAGGGTAACTTGGGGATCGATTTAATTGTCCGCACCATTCAGCTATTTAATGTGATCCCTATTAGAAGGTTCTGGAGAACAATCTTAACCTTACTTCACTTTTTAATTCGCTATTCTGAAATTCTGTACAAAAACAGTTACTTAAATAATTAATACTATAAAAGCAAGTAATATTCATATTTCAGTAGCATATCTAATTTTTGCAACATCTTCTTGAGATCCGCCCAGCTGTTTAGTATGAAGAAGTTTTTTTGGGGTCCCAAGGTCCTGGGTGATAATTTTGCCCTCACTTATACTAACAAAATCATCTTATTTTAATTTAAATAATAATAGTACAGTTACCTGAGATCTGTTTATCCATTTCTATAAGAGAAATGAATAAACAATTTATTTTACTTTACGTGTAATTGCTTTGGAAAAAAATTAAAATTTGTGGCTCCGTAACTAACGATAACAACTAATAATGAAACCAAATTTGAAAATTCAGGCTCTCTTGTGCCACCCCTGATATGATGCTCTATTCATAGACACTTCACTAGTCGAAATCCGTTAAGTAACCTTGGCTGTGTGCTTTTCACAAAATTTTATAACATTTTTTCTAATTGTATTATATATCTATATATTGATTATTTAATAATAAATCATTGTTAAAAAGATTTAGATTTTAGTAATCAAAATTATTACTTCAATAAATTATAAATTAACACTTATTTAATTGACTAATTATTTTCTTAAATAGACTAAACAAAAAATTATAATTATTTATTTATTATTTAAATTTGCCGCTTTGAGGAATTTGCTTTGTTGTTTGTAACTTGTTGCCCTCTGCTGGGTTGTCTACACAATTGATATTTAATCTCTTTAATGGATACGATGGATACTTTAATGTCTATTCCTTTGTTCAGAAAATGGGCTATTACTTTTTTAGTTAGTGTGTAGAAATCATTTTCATTTGTAAACATTTTATCTAGTCGATATTGAATTACAAATTTAAAATTTGAAATAGGATTATTGTTCAACATTTTGAAAGGTTGTAACATATTTTGGAACTTATAACCCCATTCAGGTAAGATGTTAAATATTTCAAAAAATTTAATAATTAATTAATGTATTTTTTTATTTTTTAGATTGTTTTATGAGTATTTCAATTAAATTGTAGACAAACAATCTACTTGACAGTACCTAAAGAAATTTCCAATCTTTTGTGATGAATGTTTTCAACAACGAATTAACACTTAATTACAAATGTAAAAATGTTTGAATAGCTAACTGTCGTGTGTAAAGAGGTTAAAATTCATTAACAATTATTAATGGAAATTAAATTATATGTGTAACAATGTAAAATATTTTAAGAAAGATTAAAATTTATTTTTAATTAAATGATACATAATTTTATTGGTGTTTTTTTGTCAAAAATGTCATTTATGTAGATTTGATTTAGCATTCAAATGTAAGTTGAGCCAAAATTCGTTTTTTTCTATTTTTTTTTGTTAAATAACTCATGTTGTGTGAATTTGTATTGTTTTTTTTGGACACAAGCGCGAGGCTCGTAACTGCTGACTCCTGCTACATGGCTAATTTAGTTGTTCCGGCACTGTTTAGTTGCTTCAAAAACTTTATTTTCTGTTAAAAACACTATATTGTACCCATGTACTTTGTTTTTAATTCCAAAGTATACCAATTATATGTCATCAAAATCTTGTCAAATATATATTTTTTTTTATAAAATTTCCTTACCATCAATTAGTTTTTTCTAATTTAGTTCATCTTATTTAAAATTAAATAAGAAAATTTTCAAAATAATAAATATAATGTGTTAAAACAAAAATATTTATAATTAGGTTATATACATGCATGCATATTATATGCATATATTTAAAAATGATTCCATTTGACAGATTGTTATAAAAAAACAAAACAAAAAAATAACATTATCAAAATTTGTACTTCGTTTACAAATAGCTAAGGGCCATTCAACACCACAAAAAAAAATATGTCAAAAGTTTATTTAATCAAATAAATAGTACAGTTTAATTGATTAACATTTATAATATAACTTTATAAATTTATTAAGACATTATTCATAATGTTTAATTAAAGAAATCTGACATATATTTAGGTAATAGAAATAACTAGTGACGAAACACCCTTAGACACATTTATAAACACAATATATATTAAATAGAAAAATCAAACGAAGTAGAGTGAAATAACAAATAAAAAGAGACTTTTAAAAAGAGATTATTTTTGATTTTTCTTAAGAACCACGTTATATAGAAGAAAAGTATAAAAAGCTCTCGGATATAACTTCTTACGAAATTTTTGATAATGTAATAAAATTTTTGAAAAAGTTTTAAATTCTGATCAAAAACACAAAAAAAAGACTTTAAAGCCCAAAATATCCGGTCTGTGGCATCGGATGTGTCTGGCTAACGAACTTATCCAAGCGTTTTGAACAATTAACGATTTTACCAAATTTCGTAACAATTAAATGCTTCGTTCGACAGCTATCGCGTACACACATAAATACATATATATATATATATATATATATATATATATATATATATATATATATATATATATATATATATATAAATTTTAGTGAAGTAGATTTTCGAGTTCTAGAGGCTCCAAAACAAATTTCTGCCATAGTCCCGGGCTTAGGTCTTACCATAAGAGCTGCTGTAATAGCTGAATTTTCATTCTGAAAATTCGCTAAAATGAAGAGTTGTTCCTGTTAAAACAAGTATGTACATAATATGTATGCAACAGCAGCTATACTGTTTATCTCGCATAATACCCTTTATATGGTACCTAATACATAAATAATATGATATACATGAGAAGAAATCGTAGCCTAACTTAATAACAAAAATAAAAATATTGCTACCTATGTATGTATGATAAGGATACCTATATATTATTCAAACATAAAATGAATTTTATTTTTAGTTATCGGTGGATATAACAACAAACGTTTCTTAATTGATCTTGAAATTTTATTGCATTGTATCTATATTCACCAATTCAATGAAGTGATATTAACTAATATGACTTTATTTTATAAACTAATGTTAGAAAAAGGTCAAAAATTAGTAAAATATTGTCAGATATGTCCTAATTGTCTTAATAAGATTTAAATGGGGGTACAAATTTCCATAAAGTTATAACTGTTAAAAGTTAACATATTTTTATTATTTATGAACATTTATTTATACTTGTGGGTTAGGATAGTGTAGAAAAATATGCTTAATCCCAAAATACTCTTAACCCGAAAAAGATATTTTTGCATATATCACCCTATTGAACTAATGGTGCGATTTATGAAAAACAAAGTACGGGCTAATAATTAAATAATTCAAATAAATTGATCTTCCTATGTTTTGTTTCTGTAAAAATCTGAACTTTATAAGATTGGTACTTGTTTACATAATGAAAAAGAAAACTGGCGATTTTCTAACGATAGTGGCTTGAAATTTTTAAGGATTTAAAACTAAAATAAAAAGTAATAATTTTGAAAAAAGAAAATTGCAGAAAAACAGTATCATAAATTGAGCAATGGAAAGAAAATCATTAAATTCCGTTATAGAGTGGAATACCTAGTATTCTTAAAATAAAAGAGATCACACTACTAACAGGATCAGAATCAAGTACTACTATTCACTTCAAACATAATGCTGATTATGAATTTGAAATTTGAATAATATTCCTATATATCGGTAAACTTCCTAAGATTTTTTCATTTATGATCCCATTCGTCATCATGAGGTTTTTTGCGATCCTAACAAAGAATGTTACGGAAGTGTTCCTCTGCGATTTCGTTCATTTTAAGATATATTGTAGTATTTGACAAAGTAACAAATATATATTAATTGTACGTGCCCAATCCCATATTTAAGGGGTAAAACACTCCTTCAAAAATTTGATGAAAAATCGTATTTTGGTATTTTTCTCATACTAGCCCTTGAGCAATTTTAATGAAAAGTGGTCAAAAGATTTAGACCGAGGTTACATTAGGAATTTTTGAGGGGTTGAACACCTGTATATAAGAATGAAATTTTCCCATTATAAAATTTATAAAATAGGAAAAATAAAATTCATTGGTAATTCCTTGACTTGAATTAGTTTTGATACACTGAAGTAACTTTATGAGGAAAAAACGCCGTGAGCAGCGGGGCCCCATCACGGTAGTCGAATTTTCCCCTTCATCTTCGGTATTGAATGTCTACAAGCGAAATGTGATTGAAAGTCTACAACCGAATTGTCATTTTGTTGGTTTCAAAACTGGTGATGAGTGTGGCTGATCGAGGCTTTAAAAAAAGGTTTTAAGTATTTAAGGGCTGTATCTCAGTAAATTTCAATTTTGTGCCGAAAACAGGTAGCAGAAAAAAAGCCAACACAATTCGTACGAGGACATTCCTGCCCATGTTTATCCGCTAATTGCCTTTATGTTTTAGTTTTAAATATTAAAAAAGGACCTTCAATAGTAAACTGGAAGGCCTTTATAAAGATATTTTTTCTTTCCAAAAAAATCCAAAATTTCTATTTTATAAATACTAAAAATCCAAAATTCCTAATTTATAAATAAACAGTGACTTTAATAACATTTTTAAATTACTTAATATGTATGTATTTCATTTGTCATAAAAGTAAGTTCACTTTTTTTTTAATTTTTTAAAATTACTATTCGCCTACTTGTATTTAGAATAAACATAATGCTTTTAAAACACATTTAACAATAGCATTCAATTCCGATGTAAAAATGGGAGAAGTGGGGGGAAAAGTGATGCGGACTCCCTACAAGGTACTAGCTGGATACTAACTGAATACACGTACAAAATTTCAGCCCTCTAGGTTTCCTTATGGAGTCTCTAGACGTGTTAGAAAACAAGCAAAAAAATTAAGGAAATATTGGCGTAAAAATCGTGGGGGTAAGGGTTAAAAGTTGAAACCTCCAAAAAACAGTGTCTGGCTATTAGCTTAACCTGTACACCAAATTTCAGCCCTCTAGGTTTATTTGGGGAGATTTTGACCCGAACGAAACTGTTAAAAAACAAGAAAAATCATGTTCTTTTGGGTATAAAAATGGTGGGGGTAGGGGTTAAAAGTCGAGACCCCCAAAAGGCACCCCCTTGATACTAACTCAATCCGAATACAAAATTTCAGCCCTCTAGGTTTATTCGGGTGACCTGTGCGAGTGGTACAAACTTCGAAAACGTCGAAAATGCATGAAATTGTAGCTTAAAAATGAGGGGGGTGGGGGTAAAATTTTAAAACCTCCAAAAAGCACAACCTAGGTACGAACTTTATCAACACACCAAATTTCAACCCTCTACGTTAATTCTGGGGGGCTGGGAGCCTGTTAGATCCAGCGAAAATCGTTTTTCCCCCCTCTACTCCCACCATATCATCCTAGGAAGCTGAATTTTGGATATGTTGTAGATAATTGACCGAAACATTATTTAAAACCGGTTTGGAAAAGTTTTATTGCTTTTCCGCCCCCCCACCACCACCTTAAAGGTCGGGTCAGAAAAAAAATTTGCCCAAAATTTGACCCCACTTTGATAGTATGAGGTGCCTCGAAAATGAGCCCCATTTACCAAATTTCATCTCTTAACTTCCATAGGGGGGCCCTACACAAATTAAAAGGTGGCGGGAATATATATATATATATATATATATATATATATATATATATATATATATATATATATATATATATGTATATATATATATATATATATATATATATATATATATATATATATATATGTATATATATATATATATATATATATATATATATATATATATATATATATATATATATATATATATCAGACATTTTTTTTCTACATATTCGTGTTCTACGGGTCCGAAAACGGATAGCGCCCCTACTCTCGCCTCTCGCAGCTCTTATCGTATAGACTGTATAAGTCTAATTTTTCGGAGAAAATTCGACTAAAAAATTAGGATTACAGTTTATAATTAAATGTAATGTATTATGAAATAGTGGAAGAAAATACAAGTAAAAATATAAATTAAATCTTATTCATTATTTTGAGTAGAGGTTGAATAGTGGTACAGTAAACAGGCGTTAAAGTGCTTCAGTATGACTATGTTTTACAATGTAATTATATCATTTTATAGAGGTATTAAAAAATAATAATTAGAACTACGGATGATAATTTTCGCAGTAATGATATTCTTCAAAGAAGTGTTTTAGTTCAAGCGGTTTCTTGCACCAAGAACATCTTATAAAAGAAAATTCTACACAATCCTCAATTTCGCATTTGGCGAACACTTGGAGAGAATATGCAACTGAATTCTCAAATTCTTTCATATTTGGAATCTATATACGTCTAGTGGTTGTATCTCCCAGCCCCGGATTTACGATTTTTTAGAACAGGGGGCAGAAACTTGAAAATGGCTCCGCCTCTCCAACGTAAATTATCAAAAAAACTCATAAGTATAAATAAGTCCTTTATAAAACTCCAATTTTTCCCGTTGCGGCAACGATAACAATTGAGGATTTTGTAAAGGATCAAAATACGTACAAGTTGATTTTTTATTTTAATAAATCTACTCCAAAAGCACTACAAGTTGTGCAAATTTCAAATTTTTATTTCTTTTATTAAAATTCCAAAATTTGGAAAAAAGTCAGTTTTTGGAAGTTTGTAAAAATTAAAAGATACAAGTTTCACAATTGAAATAGTGTCTATTTGTTTTATAATGGACAGTTGTACCCATATAGCTATTCTCATAAAAAATACTAAGCGAGGTTTAAAACATTCCTCCTATAAGAAAAAAAAGTTTTCTTACGGAAGAAACGAAAATAGGTTAAATATGGACATCACTTAAAATAAAGAGACATTTATTACCTTTAAAATGGTTTTATTTCAACCTTTTAGGATGAATGGTTTATGAAATATGTGCGTTGGTATAAATGGCTGCGAACACAAAAATCAGCGCAAATTGGAAAACAAAAATGGCTATCACGCTTAAACGGTTCAAGATATTTCTTTTTTAAGAATTGTTCTCAATACTTCAAATGTAATAGAAACAACTGGAAAAATATTAATTTTTTCTAAAATGGTCGAGCAATTAACTTTTTTTCAGACCATTTGATATAGACCAGTGGTTCCCAAACTCTTTTGGCCGACGGACCCCTTTTCATAGTCAAAACTTGCTCACGGACCCCTTTTCGTAGTTAAAAACTTGCTCACGGACCCTGGGTGAAAAACTACATAAATGCATTCGCTCACATATATATATATATATATATATATATATATATATATATATATATATATATATATATATATATATATATATATATATATAAAACTTACAATCCCTTCTTTGGTTTTTAATAAAAAAAGAAATCTTTAATGAATGTATTGGCTTACTGTATTGATAACTGTGATATATAATTTTTTTAATCAACTTAAACAAGAGTATAACTTTTCTTTTATACTTTACTTAGGATGTAAAAATCGCTAATAATTTGTTCATTGTTATTTAACTTCCATATTAATAAAAGTTTGGCATAATGTTTTTATTTTATATTAAACCCTGCGCGGACCCCCTGACGTTGTTCAGGGACCCCCAAGTCAATCTTAATTTTTCACGGACCCCCTGAATGATCCCGAGGACCCCTGGGGGACCGTAGGGACCACTTTGGGAACCACTGATATAGACCGACCTAGTATGATTTTGGCGCCCCCTTAGATCCGGGCCTGGTGTCTCCCCCGTAGTCCCTTTAGGCATTATCATGACTATTATTTCTTTGTCGGTAGGTGTTAATTCGTTAATAATAGGTACTCGAAAAATGTTCACTCCACTAATTTGCTAAAAGGACACTTTTTTACCGGCATTTGGCTAAAAATACCTGTTTTATCAATATCTTGAAACTTAATTTATCTTTTTACCTGTATTTTCTTCCACTATTTCATAATATATGACATTTATTTACAAACTGCAATCCTAGAATTTTTCTCATAAAGCTACTTCAGTGTTTCAAAACTATCTATTTCAAGTCAAGGAATTATTAATTAACTTCATTTTTCCTATATTTTATAAATTTTATAATAGGAAAAACCCTAGATATTTAATTTTTGTTAAAAATTTCGTTCTTATATACAGCCCCCTATAACCCCTCAGTTACGCCGTGCCATTACAGTGGATAGCACGTATTGTTTATTAACTAATAACTTGTAGCCTTTTTACAGAATTATAAAGAATTTGAGGTATGATTTCCCTCAAAAAATTTTAATAAACCCACTCTTAGGAGTGTCTAACCTCTTAAAAATTAAGTGACTCCAATGAAAAAAATTCTATAGTAATGTAACCTCAGTCTAAATCTTTTCACCACTTTTTATCAAAATTCCTTAAGTTCTAATATGAGAAAAATACCAAAATATGATTTTTCAGCAAATTTTTGAAGGAGTATTTTACTCCCTAAATATGGGATTGGGCACGTACAATTCAAATATGTTTGCTACTTTGTCAAGTACTACAATATATCTTAAAATGAACGAAATCGCAAGAGAACACTTGCGTAACATTCCTTGTAAGCTACGTTAAAGAAGAGATACTTGACTACCACTATATTTATATATTTTGACGTTTCCCTAACAGCTGATCGCCCCCCTTACTCCCGAATATGGACGCCCTTGTATTATTTATGCTTTGTTAATCAGATGCAATCAAAATTGCGAGCTGTAGACACAAATAGTATTAACTGGCTTTTAAAAGTTCTTGTATTTATTTACTTTTTTTTTTTTTTTAAATTAAAATTTTTTAAAACCAATATAATATTATAAGTAATCATTCCATTAAAAGATATACTATATCTATAGATATTTTGCACAAAATTTTGTCTCGCTAATATTATCTCCACGATTGGGGAAACCTATAGAAATAAATAGAATAAAACTACAGAAATATGAATGTTAAGATTTTTCAAAATAAATCGATTGTTTCCTTCCTATATTAGCTTTTTAGCATATTAAGAGAAAATTTAAATATAATCTTCACAATAAATTTAATTTAATTAAGGATATTCAATCCGTACAGTGTTTTGTGTGTACAGTTAGTAAAAAATCTACTATTTTTAGATTTGTGTTGAACTGCAATTTTGTAAGCTACATAAATAATTTAATTTTATTTTTTAACCTAGTTCCATGCCCCGTTTAACGCGACGTTACCAGATTTTGTTAAATTTTGGGTTTCAATTTTGTCAGTGATATCTAAACGAGACTTTTTTTACTATTACTAAGATCAAATCGCTTTTAAGATCGTCCATGACTGGATAATACTCAATAAGCTTCGAAGTTATTGCTGTAACAAAATAAAGACAGCTACAACCTAATACGTATTTCTGATTCTATATTCATTTCTTAAAAACGTAAGACTTCCCCCAACACCATAATTATAAGAATATTTTATACTTTTTTTGTGTAGTTCTTAGATTTTTCATAGCTTTGTATTTTTGGGAACAATATTATTATTTTTTGTAGTTTTGTGAACTACTATTTCTCATAAATTCCTTAAATTTTTACTTTAATGAAAATTTTCATGTAGCTGAGATTTATATTGATTTTTCATTATATTTATTGAATATAAAAACTATGCTTCATTTTCCTATGTTGTCTAGACTTAACTAAACACCTAAGCCAAATTCAGTAGTATATCGGTTTTGCAAAGTGATATGTGATTAACTAAAATGTCTTGTAAATGTTGCTTAAAATTGCATTTAGTTTAATTTAAAATTATGCAATATATACGTAAAAATATACACCTTTCAAAAAAACATACATGTATGTGACGTGTTTTGCAATATAGAAAAATTACGTGTTTTGCTACCCAAAATAAAAATCCTGAAATCGACCCTGAGTAAGTTCCTTCCCAATCTACCTAAATTGTTTAGAATAACTATTGAAATATAATAGCTTTTAGATAAACAATAAATACTTTCTGGGTTTGAGTCGTTTAGTTGTGTATTTCCAATGGCTGAAACCCTCAAAAAAAATTTTTATTATTATTATGCCCGTACATAGTTTACAAAAAAGAAGAAATATAATAAATTGAGTCATAGATAAAAACAAACGCAGTGTTGGCAAATGCTTGTGTCTCTTAACACTACACGTTTAATTGTGGGTGAGTTTTTTTTTTTTTTTTATGAATGCATAATTTCAGTTGTGAAAGCCCCTAAACATATGCTCCAAGTGTCTTTAGGTAATTTGGCTAAACCTAATATTAATTATTGGAAACTGATTTATTGCTTATTGCAGTCAATAGCACAATAACTACAAAATTTTTTTGCACAATTATAGTTTTCATTTTAGCGAATTTCCAAAACTGGAAATACGCTATTACAGCAGGTGTCATGACGCGACCTAAGCCCGGGACCATAACAGAAATATGTTTTGAGGTTCCTAGAATACGAAAATGATATTCACTAAAATTATATATATATATATATATATATATATATATATATATATATATATATATATATATATATATATATATATATATATATATATACATATATATATATGTATACATATATATATATGTGTGTATATATATATGTATACATATATATATATATGTATATATATATATATATATATATATATATATATATATATATATATATCTGCTCGACAACTCTCGAACGAAACGTTTATTGTTTATGAAATTTTGTGTGCGAATTCGATTTTCCAAATCGTTAGATGAGTTCGTTAGCCAGACACGTCGGATGCCTAGAAGTAGGTTTTTCAGGCGTTTTTTGTCAACAAAATGAGTTTTTTGCCAGAATTAATTAATTTTTCAAAATTTTTTTACACCAAGCTAAAGTAAAAGGCAGTATGCGTAAAAAATGTTTTTACGCCATTGCTCTAAGTTATTTACTTTTTTAGAAAAATTAGAAAATATATTGGAAAAATTATTTTTCATCACACTCGCACTCCCAGTCTTTTTTTTCTGTCTCATTTTTTTCGATGCTACATTCTAAAAAACAAGGCTTTGTAAGTGGCTTGTCATGATTTTTTTAATCCAATTTAACGATTCAGCTATATTTTATTTCTCTCAGTTAAATACGTTTTTATATCTATTTATTCCATTTTTTTTATAAGAATATTACCAAGAAAATTTGTTTTATGTGATATGGTCAGAATTTAGATTATGTTTACACCTTACTAAAATTAATAAGAGTTTGCTACAATGGGATAAAAATTACGTTAAACCATATTGAAAGAATAATATTTTTACGTAATTTTCTATCCAGTTGATAATACAGTTATGATTAGAATTGTATAAACAGAGCATTCTAGTATTCAATAATTTTGCACATTAAATTTTTTTTTTTTAACAAAAATTTTTTTTTAATTTTGACACATTCTTTTATGAAATTTCGATTAAGAAATATTAAAAAATTTTAAGGTGAATCATTTAAAAAGAGTTAAAAATAAATTAAAAGGAAACATTTATCTATTTTAACATATTTGTAAAGAAAATTTTACAGTTTACTTACAGTTTTTTGAAAAAAATTTAATAAAATTTTTACATACAACAAAGATTGTATTTGAAAGGTAGGAAATCCATCAATTTTTTTTATCTCTTTAATTAATTATTAAATTTGGTTTTAGAAAAAAATCTTCGTCTAAGTCGCTCCAAGCCGAAAGTATTGCCAGTAATCAGGACATCCTACTATTAAAATGAATGGAAAATATATTGAAATTTATTTAATGAAAGCCATACATACACATTTTTTAAAATATCCTTTTGAATTTTGTAACTCAGTCATAAGTCATAACAAATAAAATCTGTGTAAAAAAATTTAATTGACGTGTTTTTTCTCAATTTTCTAATATTAAGTCCAAGGCTAGTTAACTAGGGAGTGATTGTGTCAACATTTTAATGTAAAATATGATAATTTTAACCCTCTTTAAAAGAACATTTCGATTTTAACAATAAAAAAATTTTAAAAAGTGTTTTCGTTTTTCCCGGATTACCAAAAAGGGACTGAAATATTTTTAGATGTTGATAAATCGTCCCTTCAATGCTACAGTGGGATATCTTCAAAAATGGCCATATTGAGTTTTTGACACTGTCATATTCCATTTTTCGAGTACTTTAAAATGCTATATTGAAGAATGTTGTCCGTTTGATATTAAGAAAGTTATACCAGAAAAACCAATGTTCAACGAAGTACTATTGTCCATATTTCTAAGTCGAACACTGAGATATTGACCATATCTCAATGTTCGATTGGAGAAAATAATATTACATATTTTATTTGGCATTACGTTGAGATATTTACACGATGCTGTTTTGTAATTCATCAAAGTTTTTTGAACTTGTAGAACATAAATGAAGAATATTTCATTAAAATTAGTAAATTAACAAATTTTATTTTAGTATTAGGCAATATTTTTAAAAAACCAGTTTATAACCAAAGGATAATTTAAAAATCATGCGAAAATGGTTTCTCCTGGTAAGAAACTATTATATTTAGCTTTAATTCAGCCAAATCAGACTACCAAGCGTATATCACAATTTTTATGAAAATTTAGTATCAACAACTAAATCTTAAGAATGAGTTGTAAGATGATAATAGTGACAGTGATTAATAATTTAGTATTAGTAACTTCTTAATAATTTAAATTTTTGAATTAGAATCATTATTTTTTTGTTTATTTAAATTTCTGTATCGAAATTATTAATGTAAGTTAGCAGAACCTCGGGATATTTTCTTATAAATTAATATTTTTTGTAAATGTCACACTGGGATATTTATAATAAAATTGTTATAATTATTCAAAGGTTCGAATTTATGTTCCTAAAACTAGTAACGACAGTAGAAAATATAATTTTGGTCTTTATAAAAGTGTTAAAATAGTTAAAATTTAATTTAAGTAGAAGTTGTTATAAATTAAAAAACTCGAGAACTTTAATCCTATTTTTCTCAATAGTACTATTTTGACAATATCTCACTGTTGAATTGGAGGGACGATATACAAAAAATATTTATGTGTTAAATACTTGGTAGACTTACATGTTTTATGGGTATTTTTTTTTTTTTTTTTAGTAAAATAACTTTTCATAGGTATATCTGTGACTAAAGTTGCTTCCGTTTTTTAAGACAATAAAGTATTTTTAAAATTTTGTGCAAAAAATAAGTACGCGTTCCCATATTTTTAAGATTTTGTAGTACAAGAAAATCCTTCTTAATTCATCATATCTGTCATTGCATTTACTAGCTTACTTCCACTTGACCACTTTTAAATAGTTGGTGTCAGATCTTACGCAATTTAATAAACAGTATCGTTTTGATTTTTTAAACTCATTTAAGACATTTATTGTTAGTGATACATAACTATTTGAATTATTTTCCTAACTAACAAATTGAATTCTGTAGACTGATGTTTTTGTAGATAAAAAAATTATAGGTGGCGTCTGTATTAGACAAAAGTCTGAAAAACGGACGTAAAATCTCACCGTTATTAATTATTGTGTCTTGTAGTCTTTTGAAAAATTATTTTTTGAACTAAAATAAGAATAGGAGGAAATTCGCTATGTTATGCAGATACTGCGACAGGGGTATTTATTTATAAATAGTCAAGAAGGTTGATTATATATATATACTAATTTTTTTAAAAGGAAATTTAATAATTTATATTTCTTTTGTGTTTGGTGCAACTCTTTTTGCATTTCAATATCTAATACCTATATTAATTTTGACTATTGTTCGTACTAAAATTTCATTAGAAGTTACTTTTGAACATTTAATTTATAAGTATAAAGTGTAAATGTATACTATAATATTCCCAATATTGAGAAATATTCTTTTATTAACGTGCACATATTTCCAATTACTAGGGTCAAATATTACCTAATCGTGCTAATACTTAAAAACTGACTTTTAATTTTTGACTTTTTTGTTCTATTATGTAAATTTATTGTGAAAGTATAATAAATAAGCGTTTTGTTATAGATTTTTTTATAACATATTTTTTTGCAATATTCTAAAATAATTTTAATTGCAATTAAGCAGAACATTATGCATTCATGTGAAACTAATAAAACACATAATTTACTTTATTTGAAAATATTGTATTAAACCGTTAATACAGTAACATTATGGACTGTATTGCGAAAAATCAAAGAAGTTCTATCACTGGATATCACATTTTTATATTTTAATTAAGTACGCTTAAACCCGTTTTTATGCGGAAGATAGAGCGTAAAAATAATACAAAAAATATTCCAAAGTTTTATCAGTAAACAGTATTTTATTTAATAAGCCAGAAAAGAAACAACTTTACTGCAAAGGCAAGGAAATCCCAGTCAAGGCAGTATTAAATTTATACATTATTTTTCCCCATAACCTTAATGGCCTTATTTCTATACAATTTTATTAAAATTATTTTCAAACTCATTTTAAAATTTTGATGTTTTGTAATAAATAAATAGGATGCTACGATTTCCGTCAATTTATATATATATATATATATATATATATATATATATATATATATATATATAT